>NNCF01127989.1:238289-268740 GCA_002313205.1 Laupala kohalensis
CAATATGTTTGTAATTTAACGCAAATATGTTTGTAAATTTACATGTACAAGTTATTATCGAACTATAGATTATTCTGAGTATAGTGTTTAAAAATCATAAGAGTTGAAAAAACACTAAATTCATTATTTATTGTTACAATAATCACGCCCCTAGACAAAGCCTAGAGAACCTGTATAAGAAATCCACCTCTACCCGAAGGAAAAACGGAGAAAAACCCGTATAAAATTAGTACCTGCTTAGATTTCACAGATTATATCTGGACGATTATAACAGTACAGTCGTAGCATCTTTGCTTTATTAGTCTCTGAAAGGTGTTAATTCCTGAAAAATTAAAATTTTTGGTTGTGTTAAAGGACATCTCTTTTTTTATATAATCTTTCGAAACAATGCTTCGATGACATTTTTATTCTGCCCACATCTCGTTTTTTTTTGTTTTTTTTTTATACATACGTACTTCATTGAGTTATTTCTGCACGTTATTTGACAATTACGTCATTCGGATAAAATTGTATCTTAATATCTCAGAATTTGATATATTTTTGTATATTAGCGGGACTATTATTTTATAAGAAAAATACGAAATCTTGGATTTTTGTAATTTGCATAATTTCCGTGGCGGTTGGCATCTTTAAGTGTTTCATTCTTGGAAACTATTTCACGATAAACGTTGAAATTTGTAAATTTGTCTTTATCTTTGAATAAGCTTTATTATGATGTGAAAGGTTTATTTGGTTACATTAAAACATATTAATATTTTTTAAATATTTCAAAAATATATATTTTGGTATCTGAACTTTGAATTTTTATATTGTTTGAAAAAAATTGTAATTACGAACTTCTTTAAATCGTATGTAGCAAATTTGAAGATGAGATGAGAGTGGGATCGTATTGCAGTAAATAATTGTTTATAGAAATGCACGTTAAATTGACAGATTTGAAACAGTTTGTGTCAAGTTTAATATCAATACAGAGACGTTACCATACGCTAGAAAATACCATAAGAAGTATTTAATTTCTCCGTTTAATATTAAAATCGTAAATTTTTTAATTTTATCTTTTTTTATGAAAAACAAAAACGTTTATGATACATTTAAGAAAATTATTTTTGAATCTGATATGCCTACGCTATTTTATGATGCATGATAATTCGTTATCTTTTGAGTTTCGCCTTCATTGATTCGCCTCCGTGAAAGAAATAACATTCCATCACCATTGCTGGTGCATTGGTCTCGGGCTTTAATATCTTCATACTTTTTGCCCATTATGATGTATTGCTTACCATGTAAAATAGTAAAATCTTTAAGACGTTACAGTGATTAGGCTGACTTTAAATTTAAATAAATTATGGCTTGTACCAACGCACAATACGTTTACTGTTTTTTTGTTGTATTGCGTTAAGTACGATGCATATTGAAGATGAAAAAAATATGGAGTGCGTCCTACTCAACTTTCCAATTATAATTTATACCAAGAAGCCAATAGAAGTAAAAATTTCATTTCCATAAAACTATAGGAAAATGAAGAGAAAAAAAACGCATCCAGAAAAGATTTGATCGAACACGAATCGAAAGAACCAAATCGCTTTTAATATCCTCCACGTGTCCTCAAAATTAGTTTATTGCCCTCCACGTGGTCATCCGAAGTTTGTAACTGCTTTTTTGACAATAAAGTTTATTTATTTCCTTTAAACATATTTATCCTCAAATTCTCACAAAGTACACTTCTGAACAACGTATCAGCAAATTCAAGTACAGTTTTATCTTCCTCCTTTTGTGTTTTTTAACTTTCCGCTGTAACTCCAGGACAGTGCGACGCCGTACAGATCATACAGTTTAGCAATTTGTACGCAGATTTAACAGAACAATCAAAGTGTTAATATTCATATTTTCAAAATGTTTAATTTCAAGGAACCGGCAGTGCAAATGAAGTCGGTATGAGCTGTCAAGGAATAGGTTTCTATTCTCAATGCATTCAAAATCAAATATCAAAGTTTCATTTGAATGCATCAATTTATCCGTGAGTTTTTCCTTATACATTCTGTATAATGAGGAAATAAAATCAATCCATAAAATTTCGTTCCCGGATGCAGGGCTGAATGTGCACTGAAATTGTACTAAAATTTGATCTTCCAGAGCACGTGATTAAGAATTTAATTAAGGCTTGACGAATAAATGTCAACCATTCGCCACATAGGAAATAAAGGATAGCGGTGATGGTGGTCGAATGCCCCACCTCGCTCCCTGGAGAGGAAGTGGACCACTGTGGTCAAGAGGAAAGAGGCTGAGTCTGAGTGTTTCTGGCAGTTGCTACGTCACTACCGGCGAAATTGCAGCGAATCTCAATCGCTCTCTGGGACACAGGAAACGCTTCCCAACTTAGTTGCCACGTACTGCGTTCGCTGCTTCACTCATTACGCTTTCCTTCCCTCACTCAACGTCCTCGTCAAGAACTCATTTCGTGTAGAGGCCTTAATAAAAAAGAGAACCGCCGGGGAAGGGAATATAATATGGAATTTCTCATGTTTCCGGAAAATGCATAGTGGTTGGAATCAGCTGTCGTTAGTCACATGATTGTGTCGTGTTTACCTACTTTCCAACCTACTCCACCAATGAGGGGCGATATCCGAGTGACAGTTGGCGCCAAAGTGGCTATAATAATTTGTGCGTGTCAAATTTCCCTGATATGAGCAATTACGTGCTCTAAATTTTGTGGAGAGAGCTGGCGGTTCATTTTTTATTACGAACTCTATTTCCATGTGTGTCTCTATCTTTCTCTCTTTCTCTCTCGTCACTCTCCGCTGTGGAGGCAACCCCACGCTGTGCGCCACTTACGTCCTTATGCCTCACGACGACACGCAGTTGAGCGCGCGCAGATAACACCGCCACGTCTGCCGGGACAAATTGTCCTTCACTTCGTTGTGGAAAGGGGAAACCCCGGGTAGAGGTAGAGTCGCAGCTAGATTGGCAGCCCTGAAGAGTCGAGAATTCGACGACAGAGATAATGGGATGGGGACGTTACGTTCTAAAGCAATTGAAAGTGGGTAAAGGACATCGACATGTACTGGGCAAAAGTGAATTAAAGGAAAGGTAAACAAATCCTCGTGTGTGGTTGGGTTATCACGTTTCATAATAAAACTATTGGAAAATGGTTATTAACCTTAAATTAATTTTAGTGTAGGTATGATAGAATGCGTTATTTCATTTCAACATGAATGATCATTTCTAATGAATATCATTGACTAAGATATTAAAGAAATACGGGTAAAGTACATGACAATATATCTCTAACAAATAAATGAGTAAAGACATAGTTAATAATGATATAAATTCCGTAGAATAAGTTATTCAATTTTACAATGTACAATTCCTTATAAATAGCATTTATGAAGATATCTGGAAACAATTTTTTAAAAATATTTCTTGGCATAAAATGGGAATATAAATATTTTAGTGAAGAAATAAGTTTTAAAAATAAGTATTGCGCGTATTATTTGAAAAAAGACAAAAATTTGATAAATGTTTCATGGAAGTATAGTTTGTAAGTTGCGCACTTCAGGGAAATCAATTTATATTCTATGTAATTATATTTTCGAATGTTTTCAATGATCACCTTTAAAGCACTCAAAGTTTTTGAGTATGGCATTCAGAACTTCATCTGAGTTGCAACCTGTGAGCGGAACAAAACTCCGACAGCTGCTGGAGTCAGAACTGGAGATGGAAGTAATTGGGGGGCAGGTGGCGCTGCGATGAGTAAGTGGAGCTACGCATAACCAGAAGATGAAATCACAGGGAGGAATGGATAGAACGAGGATCAGCTGTAATGAAGAGAACTAAAAGAGAATGAGGAAGAGGAACGGATCAATAATGAACACGCAATGGAAACGCATTAAAATTAAAGGGACAGAGAACTGAGTAGACGAAGATTCAGAAATTGTGTGACAAGTTAAATAAAATTTTGTTTGGCTAAAGAGTGGTTCTGCTGTGAAGGAGTGATCGTTAGAAGTAACAATTGTTGCAAGAAAGAAGAAAGGTAACAAAAGATTCTAATGAAATACGTGAATGGCTCAGGAAACAACTCATTCGAAATTTAATGATGTCTCCTTCCTCAACCAGATCATGGAGTAACGTCTAACTCAAATAACTTACTGAACTTGATTTATTCTGCTTTCACTTGATTTTATCTTACATTACTATTTATAAAGGGTAAGATTAAATTATAAATATATTGTGAAATGTAGTGGCGGTGTTATTAAGCAATGAAACAATTAGTTAAAAACTGTTAAGTGACGGATATTTTCTAAGTTTCATGCTAACTACGAACACGCTGGAAGTAAGTATCTCACTCTGTCAGTTCAGCGATGGACTTGATTCGCGGTAAATGTGAATGATAAAAGAAAATACTTCACTAACCACAGGAAACAGTGGTTAGATTTTATTCATAGAAATTTCATTTGTATCTTGAATGTAAAGTGAGTTGGAATAAAATTCATTATTTCATATTATAATCTCTTATGAAAGAAAGCTATCATTAGGTTAACAAGTAAAAATATAAGATATTCAATATGTAATGATAAAAGTTTTGAGGAGTAGAAATACCCTTCACTGATTTGCATGTGTTCTTTACACGTCACTCTCGTATAAATGCAATTATAAACTTAATTGTCAAAAAATCAGTTACAAACATGGAGGATAATAAATTAATTTACTCTTCGGAGACAAGCAAGGCACCATCCCATCAATTCCAATCAAGGGCCATAAGGCAGAGGCGATTTTAACATATCAACACACTCCTAACTACAATAATAGTTCGGCAAGTATCATAACGTTAACATAATACCAACAAATTTGTATTTTATAAAACACACAAAAGTCATTTCACAAGTACGTATAATGAGTAACTATAAATAATTCGTAAAGTTATGTTGATAAATATTTATAACTATTAAATAACTCTAAATTCGCAAATAATTATTTCAATAAATGCCACCCCTAGCGAAGATCCTAGCGAGTCTTCATAAAAAATCCGCCTCTACCCGAAGGAAAACCGGAGAAAAGTTCCCCCGGACCAGGGCCAGGGTTTGCATCTGTTCCCTTAAAATACTTTTAATTAAATGCAGAGGTAGATTTAAATGCAATTAAAGATAAACTATTTTCTAAAAAACAACAAAAATTTCAAATGCTAATTAATGTTAGATTTATTTTCTCTTACAATGAAGAAGAGTATTTTAAAACATTGTCAAAAAGTGAGAGAATATGGAATTAAAAGCGACAGTGAAACAATAAGAATAATTCCAAAAAACTTATGACCAGTTGCCTTAATTATTTGTTAATATATCTCACATGAAAACACTTACTGAATAAAGTCATCGTAATTTCATTTTAAAAAGAGTATGATTCTATTCAGCGAATCAGAACTGAAAAAAATTCAAAGTGCCCATTGAACTGAATGAGGAGGCGGAAACCACAGAAGGGGTACAGAATTCTTTTTTTATCCCAACCAAAACAAACTTTTGTATTCAATATATCGGAAAATATATTCTGAAAAAAATTTTCTATAAATTTGATTCTAGTATATATTATCCTGAGTGAATGCTATGTATAAGAATTCATTTGATGTTTCGTAGTACATGTAGATGTTTAACCCCTTAGTGTCACGACTATGGACTTACGTTTTGTAGCAGTCGTATGAAAAATGTTATATAGAGTTTCTTATGTTGATCAATAGATATTTAATGATATATATTTATTTTAAATAATATATTTTTACTCCTATTTATACCACCACAAGGAAAAAAATAAGTTGGATAGCTCAACCTAAAGTTAGCTGTGATAGCTCACGCGTTGGCTGTCTAGCGGAGAGACAGCACCATTAGCTGCCACAGCTTATGCTGTAGCTGCTCTAAATATATTTTCGTCTGAACGAGACCAATTTTCTAATACTGCGGAAGGTAACTCTGTTTTGTCTGAAAGGAAGAAAGTTAGATTAACAGCTATAGCTTATGAGTTTTGCGCGCAACTGCTCAGCCCCGCTCGAAAATCTGACATAGCTACAAGAACTGTTGTTTGATCTTCGCCGCCGATCTCGTCCCTCGTTGCCGCTAAATGACACTCGGTTGCGCCGCCTTCTATGTATTCGGTACACTGATTTGTGACTTAGGGGGCGCAGCCTGAGCAATTATTTTACGGAGTCAAATTGACCATGGCTTTCGCAGCTATGAATAGTTGTTTACTTGAACAAAGTGATTCATTACTACGACTAAGCGACACCATTCCGACGTTGCCAAGCCCGAAGCTTGAAGTCTAGACATTTACAGTGTTTTCTCGACGTCAAGCAGCCGTACACTAATGATATTTCGAATTTCTGAAGGATAATGTTGGCGAATACCTAATAGTTATTTTAAATAATGATATTTTCAAATGTATTAATCTAATAAGAATAAATTTCAAGTGTATACAAAATATAGGAACATTTGGATACATAAAAACTACGTTCTTGATATTTAATGATATATTTTTCAAGAATTTAGATGATCACTATTTTACGCATTTACTATTCATGGTACCAATACTATGGTGCCAAATCTTAGACAGCGTAACACAAGACAGTAAAAAATTATACTGCAGGAGCTCAGTGGTAGCGTTCGCGCCTTCAGAGGAAAAGGACCGTGGATAGAATACTGGCGCTGTCGGGTACTTGAAGACGGACGTCGACAAGAAAGAACGTTTGCTGTACGCCTGTGTGTAAACAAGGCAAGGCCATGAAGTTGTAATAAAAATTAATATCGTCTAGAGAGTCGTACAGAGAAGAAAGCATGCAGATGAATCGACGTCGACTCACGACGAATCAATATTAAATGTTGATTAGTTGGCAACAACCTGTATTATAGGTTCCCTTTTCTTATCTTGAAGATTAGTTACTTAAGCTGTGAGAGTTAATACTGTACTCTGTAGTTCAGGAGGACGAAAATTCACGTCATAGCAGACGGATGTTAGCTCTGCGAGCCCATGTGTTGTCTGTCCGGCTGGCAGGCAATACATTATCTACCGTAGCTCAGGTTTTTTTTTTCGTGCATAATTATGACGATATGACTCATTAGAGGTATTTGGTTTGATGAAAACTTTAATAATCTTCTGAATTAAAATGTGATGTGGTATTGGTTGTGTTGCAATTGTTGATGGGGATTGGTTGGGAAGGGTAGTGGGTGGGCAGTTGGCTAAGGCTCACTTCGGACGCCAGTGGTTCTCGCAACAGTATTGGTAACTGAAAATATATTTCCTGAGATTTTTTGTTTTTGTTTTTTCAGTTACTTCCCGATCAGCGTTTCGGCCTTCCATAGGTATCAATATTCACATACGAAATTTTGAGGAAACTTCCTAACTCGATATTGAGTGCTGTATTGAGCACATGCAACAATTTAGTGCACGATATAGCTTCTGTGTTGTATTTTATTTCAATTTTATTGTGATAGAAAGGGAGACGGGTGAAAATAATTAAGTACGGAGGAGCTAATGATAATTACGAGATTGTACATTTTTGATCATGAGGGTTAAAATATATATTTGGGACATTCTATTTCGAATATTTGCTTGTTATGCAAATTGAAACATGTTCAACTTGAATACAAAGAAAGTAGCTTAAAAATTTATTGAAGAGATTAATTAAGTAGTCAACTGTAATGAGAATTTGTTGTTCATAATGAACTTATTTATTGGGAATGAACCAACGTGCGTTGAGTAGTTTTCGGAGTTATTTGTTTATAAGGTTTGAATAACATTTACATTGCTGCTGGCAGTGTTTATACGCCGCCATAACCAAGTAGCTTCAGTACTACATCAATCTCTCGCTTCACAAGCCAATCTCTGGAAAACTGATCCTCAAACCTACATACGCTATTTCTCCGAACCGCTGTTAGAAAACGGTAAATGCAAACTTTGCTATAACATATCATTATTAACTGCAAATGCAACAGAACACAATACCTGACTTAACTCTCATAGACAAAAGAAATAAAATAACCTTTATCATAGATATAGTCATCCCCAGTAATAACATTAAAAATTCCTATACAGATAATATCAGAAAATAACGCAATATGCCATTCCATACAGGAGAGGAAAACTCGCTCACAAATTCTTCCCATAATTATTTCAAGTACAGAAATCGTACAAAAACTACTTCAGATAAATTAGACAAAATCTCAGTTAAAAAACCAATCACAATAGTCATGCAGAAATCCATTATTCTTTATACATGCAACATAGTTAGAAATTTCTTACAATAACTATTGATAGGAACACCTGTTTCGAACATCATTTTGAAGCTGAACTGAGAAATGTACCAGATACACACCTGAGATATAATAATAATAACAACAACAACAATACAACAATATTAATAACAACTTACAACAAGAAAATTAAAAAATATCAAGATTAGAAAACATTCTTTGCTTATGGAATATGGAGTGTGTATGTGTAGTCCTACCCACCACTGGAGTCATCCCTCACAGTTTACATCTGAACATCAAACGGCTTCAACTGCCGAAAAAACATATTTATAACATATTTACAAAAAACACCAGTAGAATAGTCAGAAAATTTTAAATTGTGAAATTGCTTGAGGTAAGGATGCTTGGTATGCCCCGCACCCCACCTGAATCCAGCAACAAGTCGTGAAAACATTAAAAGATGATGATGATGATGATGATGATAATAATAACAACATCCGGAATCATTGGCGAAAGATATACTATACCTGTTTACAAATCTCGGCAGATTATTCCTTCACTTACATTATGGATGAGAGTATCACCTTTATCACGCATTAATATAATAAAAAATTAAAGGATACTGATATTTAGTAATGGAAAGTCAAACATCAATCTGGAATTTCCAATAAGTTGTTGAACAACTTTTACACAAAAGTACACTTACATTCTATTTCGAGATAAAATCTCATCAAACACTCAGCTGAATTTCCTTCAGCGCATCAGTCATTCGGAATATTCTCTCTTTCTTCTCTGCATTAAGCGATTCGTTCTTTCGTCTCGTATCGATGGACCAATTGAAATCCACCTTTATGTCCTTTTGCAGGTCACGTGAAATCGTCGTCGAGTTCCTTCGCACTCGTCTGTGTCGTCTCCGTCCCTTTTCTGCAGATTTCACTAAACTTCACATATTTGTTTACAGAAAATCTTGCAGTCGAATTTTAACACACTTCTGATTATTCGATCAAATTAAAATTATATACAAAAGTGTAACAATTTCGCATCTCTTACGTCTCTTTTAGGTATATCACCTCAGAATTTCTCAAATTATCTCTACGATTTCTTCTCAAAAGGTTGTTTATGGTATCGAAAGCTATATCAAAAGGAAGTTATTAAATTTATGTTAAACAAAAGTTTTTTTTTTGTATTCATACATATGAACAAAAGAAACTAGTTATGAAGACCAATAAGGAAGTATAATACTAAAAATATAAAATATTCGTAAAATATTTTTAAACAAGCTTTTATGTAAAAAGTTACCGCGTCAGCTAAAAAATGACTTAAACACCGCCCGTCATTTCTTTGCCTATAGGGTCTAGATAATTTTCTAACGCGGCACTGTCGATCACACGGGCTACTTTTCCACCTCCGTCCAGACTATGAGTATTTAATACTTCTTCAAACAATCTTTGTGTTTCAAATATATTTATAAACAATTTTTTCAGAATATTTGTATGTATCTCGTGACCGTGAAAATTTATTCAGTACCGTATATAACAACATACTGTTATGAAGCGCCTGTTCATAAAGATAATTCCGAGATAACGAGGCAAAGCCTCCTGGAAGTGTCTCGAAGAAAACACTCATACTCAGAAGACTGAAAACTCGGAGACACGTGAGTGTAGAAGTTCTGTGACTTCTCCCTCCATCGCTTAGAAAATATCTTCTTCCGTGAAGACGAAACCTTGCTCAAGCACTTGTGTGTTGATCGTCGTATTAGCGTCACGTCTTCAGCAAATCCGTGGTGTATTAGTCACGTGCATTATTCATCGATACTTAAATTTGTCTTGAACTCTTACAGGTCGTCTCGAGGAGCTAGTTAGAAATTCTGCTTAAATTAATTTAGTTTCTGTATTTTTGTGTTGTCTTCATATCTAATAAATCATTCTACAAATATTTGAATTGAAATCAAGCATTTGTTTAGAACTTGGGTTAACTCCTCATTTTATTACATTTTAGTACTCTTTTGGCATATTACACATACCAACTGTTAACAAAACACCACGAAAAGTTTGTATTTTTATTTCCTTCTCATTCGTCTTTTCACACGAAGGCACGAGTCAGCAAATTTTCTTCGGCTTCTACCCAACCAAGGTTATGATTTACGTTTGGGGTATTGAGATCACCAGGAACAGTGACCCTATCATTCTTCTTTGCTCTAGTCAACTATGAAATGTAGAAAGTGTAGTAGTGTTTTGTGAGTTAGAAGACTTTCACGTCCTTGTGTGTGAAAGATATCACTCTTAAGTTTCTGATCTTTTCTTGGATATCTCTACTATGACAGGTTCATATCCGATTAGAGAATTTTGTCATTTTTTACACAAAAGCTATCCTACATCTTATCTGTGTTATCTTCCTCGTTCTGCCAACTCGAAACACCGAGTCACTGGACATTCTGTATTTTCAGAATCGACATAATCACACTACACTTAATCAAGTATCATCTTCAAACTTTCATCATCAAGCGGCGTATCAAGCTTTTTGTGTCAAATGCGAAATGCATACGCGTTCTAAAATGATACACATTTCCATAATAGTTTTCGGGAAAAAAAAGTTTATTATAAGTGAAGTTCTACCGTATTTTGCAAAATTCTGTTCTTTAATGAGTAACCGGACTCTATATTTCATTATTTCTCACCATTAGGAATGGTATCTTATCCTAGGTGGATATGATAAAGAACCGGAAAACGATCTCGGGCATAGTCAGATAGATGTTCATTAACCATAACAACTAATTTCCATCCACTTACGATCTGAAATTCCATTCCATAATGTATTCTATATAGAGCAAAGACCCTCCCCAACAGGGTCTATCTTCCCAGGGTCGCTGTCGATCGAAGAGTTTGAAGCTCTGGCGCATGACGGTTTTGCGCGCGCAACACGGCCGTATTGTATAAAAGAACGATCTGGAGTCGTCACAAATTAGTTCCAACGCCGTCGGACGCGTGCTGGTGGGCAAACCTCACGTCTCCGATGGCGCTGGGACGTCGGAAATATTCCAACATATCATTTCCACATCCTTCATTTCAGCCGTGGAACAGAACATCTTGGAAGACGATTCTAAATCATACATCACGAGTGATGTGCCACAGGGGTCAGTTCTAGGTCCTTTCTAAAGCGACCCGCAATCGGTCGATATGTAACATCAATATATTGATGGTCTGACGTTGTTGGTTGAAGGATTGATAGTCAGAAAAATATTGAAGTTGTAGATTGACGGCTCCCAAAATTCTAGAATAATGTGGAAGCTTCTTTAATGAACATTGAACGTGTGAGGATGGTATTGACAATATTCAAAGCTCAGTACTTTACGAGACCCGGTACAGCCGAGCACTTTCTTGTAAAGCTGCATTTGTTAGTACCTCATTTTGTATCAATTCGTCAGCATCTATTTTGATAGTTTATATTTTATATTTATTTTATATTGGCAACAACAAATAAAGAATAATGTAACTCGTATGACAGCCAACGAAGTTATGACAACTTGTTACGAATACCGTAGACGATGTCATAATAAATTCTTTGAGGGAGAAATATGGAAAGGAAATACATATAAATAATTCAAAAATAAAGAGAGAAATTCTTTCCTCTTTCTCCTCAAATTACCGAATTTCAAAATATTTATTAATATTGGTCTCACTTATGTCGGAAACGCATAACAATTCTTCTTGGAGATATTTCCTTGAATTTTTTCCTTCATTCAACTTTTCTACCTAATCATCTCACATGCTTTTGTCAGATTCTTTATTGCTGATACTGGTGAGAACCGAAATATTAACGGTAATTATGGGATGTCCTTTTTCCCTGAAATATTTAATAAATAGACCCGATTCATTCAACAGACACCGTATTAAAAAATCACAAATTACATAACGTTTTGATCTCCGTTGCGGGTAATAATCGGATGTTGCATACAAGTAACAATTAAAAAAAATGAAGAGCCTGTGAACTCTTACTATACTTAACTAGTTTTAACAGACGTCATCATGATAAATTGTATACTGCATGATAGACAATATCAATATTGTAACTCTCTCTATTAATTAATACGTACTAATAATAATAAAATAAAAATTTAGTTATTAAGTATTTAAACCCAAATTGTCTGCGGATCTCCACTCTCGCACCTAATGTACTCCGAAATGTCCCTTTTATTTTTTGTAAAGAAAAACACCACTCAAATAAGCACTACACTTAAACACAAAAAACGAGAAACCCTAAGACATACAATTACAACAAAGGACAGAGAAATCACTGAAATTTCTGTTAAACTTGACTAAAGAAACACTCTCTAGTTCGAATGATCTTTAGATTTTGATTTGACTACTATGACAAATTTAGTGATATTCAACCAAATGATTTTATGCAATCTTCACTTAGTACTTCTTCGTCTTCTTTTCTGACTTGCCAAAGTCATTATACCACTTCACTCGATTATTTTTCCGAATAACAAAAATCAAGAAAATCTTTTCCGCTTCTGGAAACTGCCGCTTCAACTGAGGAGTTCAGGAGCCACTATACGTAACATCTAAAGCCATGGAACGGACATTACACCGGATTTCCTGATTGAATTTATTTATTTATTCGAAATAAAATACAAACACACGTAAATTTATTTTCCCAAATATCCGCACTTCCAACGGTGTCAATATGCGTAGTTTCTTGTCTGACATTCGTGTCACAGTCGTGTCGCAATTCCAATAGACGGCACGTCCTCACTTCGGGGATGTGGGTGCGATCTGCTATACATCTTTCCTTTCGATTTTTCACCTCGAGCTCGTTGCTCTTATTTTTTTCTTTTCTGTCACATTCTATGTGCTTCCTTTATTGTACCTCTAACTGTACTTAGTTGTCGTACGTACTCGGAAAATAATTCATATCTCTCTTCTGTCTCCAAAACCTCCTCCTCACTCCGTCTTTTATCAAGCTTCTTATGTACAACTTCCGTTCTTCATCGTATAGTCAGCATTCCATGAAATGTGGACTCTATCCTCTGTTGCCTTTCCTCAAATCGTATCTTGTTTCCCTATTTGCTTCAGTGTCCATGGCCTCTCTACTGGCTATGATCCATTTCTTGTTCTTTTCTGCGTACGATACTTGTTTGATCATTTTATGGATATTTCAACCAACCGCTTCTACGTCCCACCGTATCTGTCAAACTCACTTTATGTGTAGTTATCATTTCTCGTGCCTTCTTCTCTCCTTCCTGGCTGGATTATCACGGGGCTACCCTTCTATGTCCACAATGACAGACGTACATTCTCACTGCTTCATGTTGGTTCACAACACAGATGTTAAAAGTGCCAGTTGACCTAGACAGATTTTAGGGTTCATGTTCAGTTTTTAATACAACCACTCGTGTACTCACTCAATGATTTTTATACAATTCGATTATCCCCTTACAATAACTACTTTCGAGTGAAGGGAAGAATTTTCTTCCTCTTCAATCTCAAGGTGATCACTTCGCTTCCTACTCTCATCTCTCCGTCTTTCGTTCCTCCCTTTCTCCGAGGTACAACCCTCTCTTCATTTCTGATGTCAAACTCGGGGGAAAATCGATCTCTTACGAAAGGAGATATTTTACTTTATCTTTACAAATCTTTTTTCTATTTATATTTATTCCCTCGCGAAGGGTGTCTACGACCTTATTGCGCCATACTTTTTATTTTTATATATATTAGGGAGTGGTACATTGTTCCGGACAGCTCCACCCTCGTAGAGACAGCTACACGCTTCAGAGTCCCGGATCTATAACCTTCTGCAACATTTAATATTGATCACATATAAGTACATTTTAAAAATATAACTTTAATATAAAAATCAATGTTATAATTGTTGTTCTTAACCCAGTTATTTGTTATTACAACTTATGAATCGTTACAATATTGACAATATATATTAACCACGATCCCGCTGAGCAATTCAAACCCTACTCGGTCGAAGTACGTGAGGTTTTCAGCTGGAGTTTCCCTCATCTACTCCAGACAAATGTCAGTTCGGTACCATAAGTTCCCCGGCAACCCAACATTTCTCCTTTGCCAATTCCTTTACCGAAGTCCAACGGTCTGAACCTCGCCAAAAGGCATAAAATAAATAAATATGTTAGTATACTCTGTGCAAACTGTGTGTTCAATATCAACGAACCCTTTGAAACAACGAGTATTTATTTATATATTTATTTTATGTCTTCTGACGAGGTTCAGGCAATGAGGTCTGCTCTTTTTCACCTAACCGTTGGACGTGTGAGAGGGAAGGAGAGATGTTGAGTTACCGAGACATTCATGGACCAAACCAACACTTATCTGGAATAGGTGAGGAAAATTCCAACTAAAACCTCACCTAGTCCGGCTGAGTAGGGTTAGAAGCAACGCTCCACCGTTCAGCAGGATCGTAGAACCGCTACCACAAGACCACATCTGTCGGTATTTTCCCAGGGTTTATGTCAAAAGAAACGTTTAATGATTTGCCTAAAAGGGTGAGAGAGATCCAAAATACTTAGTTCCAGCGCCATCAGACGCGGTCTCGTTGGCCAATCTCACGTGTCAGATGGCACTGGAACTCGAAAATAATCCAGCCTGTCATCATCACATTCTTCATTTCAGTCGTGGAACAGAATATCATGGTCTTAAATTATAGTTCACGAGTGGTGTACCTCAGGGGTCGATTCTAGGCCTTTTCTTACGACATTACATTGTGTGCAAACGATACGCTAAATGTTATCAGAGGACCCTCCGCAACAGCGTCTATCTTTCCAGGGTTCGTGTCTTAATGTCGATCGAAGTATTTGATGCTTCGGCGCATGACAGTATTGCGCGCGCAACACGTTGCTTTTAAGTATAAGCCGTCTCCATCGCACGCAGTGATCTGCCTGTGGGGAGACTGCGTTGGGACAAAATGGTTCTCATCACTCTTGGTGTGTTCCGTTCAATAGTCTTCGAAATCAAGAATTTCTTAATATATCAACAAAATAAATATAATATTTTATAGACCAACTAAACCCGTGAGATTAAATCGTGAATAGTATGGCAGATACTACCCTCTCTGCGAAGCTCGGCCACAGTATATTAGCATAGTCGGACGCTTCAGAGCTGTCATTTGTTGAGACTCACGTAGTCAAGTAACATTCTTTTCAAATAAGTGAGTCAGGTAGATCCTTTTCGTGATGTATTTTTTAAATGCTTTCTCGAAAAGGAAAAGTTGAAAGATGAAACGATAGACCGTCATCAACGGATATTTTAATACTTTAATAAAGTATCATTCTGAAGAATAAACCAAGATGTAGGAAATTTTGATTATTTCTTTTTCTAAATCAATGCACGATATTTGTTCAGCATTTTGAAAAATTCCAGACAACTCTTATTCCTGACATTCAACGTGTTATACCGGACAAACATGTTAAGCTGGCAAAGAAAAACGCATGTTATATTGTAGGCAGTTATGTATTGTAATTTTTGCAGTTGTTTATTTCTTCAGGAAATTCATATAGTTTCATAAAATAAACAAGAACACGAAATTTTTTGTTGTTGAATGATTTTATCAAATTTTCTTCAGGTGTTGAAGTTGACACTCTGATGTTAAAATTCAGGACACAAAAGTTAGAAGCAAAACTGAAAATTTTCCGGGTAAAAACCTCAAAATATTATTATATTTTTTCCGTGTACCTGAACTTGGATGAGATATGTGATAACCTCGGCAAGGCGAATTGATAAGCATGCAATGTAGTTATTAGAACCAACAAATACGAATTTTTATGTTTGAGTATCAAATTTTTGGAAATATGAATAGTTTTTTTAGATCAATTTTTAAAAAATGTTTAAGAAACTTTTTCTGGTTAACTAGTTAAAAATATCTTATTGTAAGTCCTCTTGCAATATATGCATTTCCCCTAAAATATCTTTATTATTATTAACTTATTAACACTTATTGTAAACTTATTAACAGAAATTTGTAACCATAATGAAAATACGATATGTATTGTGTAAAATAAATATATTCTGAAATAAATACACAGCTGAATATTTATGAAATTTTATTTTGGTCGTTCTATTCAAACATTTGTAATTTTTCTTAACTTCATAAATTGCATAATAAATAATTCCTGAAATACGTCGCTNCAAACATTTGTAATTTTTCTTAACTTCATAAATTGCATAATAAATAATTCCTGAAATACGTCGCTATAATTTTATAACAATTCTCT
This sequence comes from Laupala kohalensis, assembly GCA_002313205.1. Classification (NCBI taxonomy): domain Eukaryota; kingdom Metazoa; phylum Arthropoda; class Insecta; order Orthoptera; family Trigonidiidae; genus Laupala; species Laupala kohalensis. The sequence continues at coordinate 254,757 of NNCF01127989.1, forward strand.
TTTTTTTCATTCCCCACCGACCTTGGTTCACCAGGTATGATTCTGAATTATAAACGCAAGTTAAGGTAATTTATATTGGCTCGTTGGAGGTTTGTTTCCTGCATTTGTGCTCCCAGAACTCCATTTGCATAATAACATTCCATTGAAAAGCATTAGTCGGAGCAAACTTTTGTTTTGCCTCATAATTTTTAGTATTCTCATTACGTTAAAGCTCTTTCCATAAATTACGCTACGCACTGGACCATATTCATAATAAGCACAATCGAAACTCAATCACATAAAGCAAAATTGGATGCAGTTAAAATTTTCAACGGAATGTATGAAAACAATATAGTTGACATGAAATGTGAAGAGAATATTATTTTTGTAAAATTATCCTCTTTTTTTATTTCAATACTAAAATTAGAAATATCTACAATTACTCGATGTTATTACCATCGTTTAGAAATGCAATATCACAAAGGCATAAATACTTCAATATTGACCAGCAGATAAAACAAAGTTCTTATCGTCGATATAAAGAATGAAGTTGTTATAATCTGCAGGTATTTCTTGAACACATCCAAAAAACGTCTTCTCATATAATATAATGGCTATATATGCCAGCGACAACATTTTATTTCGGGGTTAATTGTCTTATGTAATATTCATATATTAGATTTGTTTCGTTTAATTTTGATCATAACTGTATTTTTTCTTCCACCAATACATTATCATTCTTTTCTTTTGTAAATAATAATTCCATTAGAATATATATCGAAATGTACCATATTTATTTTACTATTATTATTATTATGATGATGATCATCATCTTCTTCTACTTTGACAACTTGAGGTTGTGGTAGTCGGATAAATCTAAGAATATCTCCAGGTCATAACCACCTTCCAAAGGAGATAATTCACCGTGTGGGCGCTCGCACAACACTTCGTGTAGAATATTTGCGGTTCCACCTATTGCTACATCCTCGATGTTCCATTTACTTGCATTTCCAGGGAGCTTCTTTAAATTATTACCAAGACTTCATGGTAAAGTACCCAATGCGCCAAAAATGATAGTCACTATTTCTGGCTTCACACCCCACATCCGACTGATTTCAATAGATAGGCATTTATATTTCAGTTGTTTTTTAGCCCCCTTTGTAGTAACAAACATCACAAAAAATAACTACATCGATGAACATGCTGTTCTTCTTTCATCTGTCTCTGATAACAATGTCTGGTGTATTAGCTGCAATTGTTCGGTCTGTGTGGATTGGTTGACCATACCAGAGCGTGTGGTTTCCAGTGTTAGTAACAGGGTTCTACCAATTACTGCATAATCCTGACCTATTTAGATATTTACATATGTAGGAACGTGCATACATCATTGTGGCTTTTGAGGTACTCCTGTTTGGATAAAAAAAGGGCACCCCGAAACAATATGGTCTATGGTCTCATGTTGACAGAGTCTACATTTGTCATTTTTACCTATTTTCAAAACAGCCTTTTCCATATGCCTTGTTCCTAGGGCTTGATCTTAAACTGCTGTTAAAAATGCCTCTGAGTACACCTTAATCCAGCCTCTTCCTAGCCATGTATGAGAGCCGTTTTCTTCAACTCCATTCCTGCGAAGTCTTCTTAAGTACTGACCATGTAGGGGTTTTCTTGCCAGTTGTTTATTATTATTAATATTTTCTTCAAGTTGAGATAGTGTATGTCACGTTCAGAGAATATCAAGCTGGATTTGGATCGAACAGATTGGCCATCGATAATACCCTCTTTGATAAACAAATTGACGGAAAAATGTGAGAATGGAATAAAATTGCGTAGTATGTTCTTCAACGAAAAAAAAAAAACTTTCTATTAAATTCCGAGAAACAAATTAAACAAACACTTTTTACAGAGTGTCTACTAAACAATTTATAACTTGGATTAATGAAAAACATCCGAAACGCGATGGATAAATTTTTATTCCATTCGGGAAACAGAGTTCTCTCTGGAATAACTTCGCTTCGTGGATCAAAAAGAGAAATGTGCAGACACAGAGCTTTCAAACTGAAGATATACACGAGGAATCCATGTAACGCGCGGAAGTAATTAATATGAAACCTTACCTATAAAAACCAAATTCATGACAAGTTATTCGCTCTGACGATTGAAGTTAGTAAAAAGAGTTGCAGGGTCAAATATTCACGTGGGTCTGATAATCATGTCTAGATGAATGCATATACTGAATGAGGAAAAATTATCGTTAGGTTTTTGTAGTAACTGATGGCTGCCAACTCTAACGCGTCATTCGCTACGATGCATAGACGCGCGATGGATTCTCGAGCCAATAGTTAATGTTGATGATTAGGAAAATAGTTGGTGATTAGGATAAAAGGGACTGGGCTTGAGAACTTTTTCGATAAAACGGTCGGAGAAGGAGGGCTAATTCTCTTTTGGTGACGGAGAGGAACTCTTTGATCAGATGGTTTGCGAAGGACGGCTTCTCCTTTTGGTTACGAATACGGAGAACTACACCATCTTTTGGTGATGGATGCGCCTCCCCGTGTGTTTGGTGGTAATTTGACGCTTCCAAACCTTTATCGCACTCACCGCTGATACTGAAACGTGCACCCCTGAGCGTCGAACTTTGCACCGTCGACCTTGACTTACTGTCTCTGACACCGATTCTGGTATGAACTTACCCTGATGTCGTGCTGTGAAGCAAGGTTAAGTGTATTTTTTTATGAAGATTTTGGATAGAAAAGGACTTGATATTCCGCATTTGTTAGCAGTCACCGTGGGTTTAATGAAATAAAGTTTCCTTGGCACTGATTCATTGGTTCAATGAATACTCATTCTAGTTTATTGCTAGAAAATGTTTGGGGAATTATACTGTAAATAATTGTCACGTTTGGATTACATCAGCTCAATAATTTTGTCTATTAATTCGTACTAAAGAGATGTTTTTGAAAAACTGAGAAGGGAATTTGTCCAGCCAAGAAATGACAGCATTTTTTCTGACATATTTTTGCCCTGAAATTTTTCTTCTTAGTAATACTCAACTAGTGCCATGTTCTGAGCTATTAAAATTTTCTCTGGATCTCTGGATGTAAGAAAAATAATTTTTTGGTTCATGACACGGTATAAGACGGCATTGCGAGATATGTTTTTCAATTTTAAGTGTATTTATTTATAAATGCATTATATTATTACCTTTCATTTGTATATTATTATTTGTTTTTATGGATGTTGTAACCTTTCTTGTTCTTCTGGCGCCCAACCTTCATTATCTGTGCCCGAGGAACATAACCGGGAACAATATAATGAAACACATTTTTCACCCTAAAACTTGATTGTACTCCGTTAAAATAATCTACGAATTTCACTACGAAAACAATGCAATGGCTGTAATTTCGATCACCAAATCCCATACAGCACAAAAATTCATTAAATAATAACATTAGTTGAGGACAAAAGTATAGACTAAAGTTTCGCAATTAACAGTAACCTCGAAACCTAGTTTGTATAACGCGTATGAAATGGGAGCAACGCTATTAGAGCGCGACTCGGGGACAAGAAGCAAACTACATAAAAGCTTTTTCCACTCGCGTTTCCTAATTGGTTTGGAGATATCATTCCTTTTTTATTACCCTTCGTATGTACGAGTGATATAGCAAACTAGAGAGACTTATAGAGACAGATTTGTAGAAAGAGACAGAAAAACCCGTTTAATGACGTAAGACAAGAACTACTCATAAGAAATTAACCCCTTAGATATTGGAAAATAATTTATCTGTGTTAATTGGTTACGAGTAAAAATATCGATGACGATCTCGAATTTATTTATTTAGAACAAATGCAAGTTTCTTTGTGGGCGTAAAAAAAATTGTGGCGGTATTCTCTTAATATTATAACATGTGAACTACGTACAGAACTGCTTTTATACTTATCCTAGAAGAGTGCTGAAAAGTTAAATCCACCTCTGCCTTTGGGCCCTTGAGCGGAATTGATGGAATGATCCCTTGTATTCTTCCGGAGAATAAATTTATTTATTGTCCTCCACGTGGTGATACGCCGTTTGGAACTGATTTTTTAAATTTATTTATTTCAATGTACTCTAACCTCTTACAGCACACAGTTTCTTTGAGAAGATGTTTATATAAGGAAGGAGAGTGCAACATCGATGTTCAATAGGTGTCACGTCCCGTTTCCTAAAATTTGTTTCCTGACTACCAAAATTTTCGCGAAATATCTCGACTTTCCAGGGCTGAAATGAATTTTTTATATTTTTGTTCTGTTAGGTGAAGTATTCTGTTCCGGAATGTAAATATTTAATAAATTTTCTTTCTGTCTTTGATATTCTCTGTTTAAATTGAATAGCAAATTCGCCATTTGTACATTCATACCATTCATATTTGCTCTCATTCATATTCATTTATTTTGATTTTTCTCTCCTAAAAAGTGTTCTTATTAAATATTAACTCGTTCCATACATTATCGGAGGAGTCCATATACATTATTACCATACTTTCAAGAGAAAAATGTTCTCCTTAATTTCACTTTCTGTTCTTCTTGAAGATAACGTTTCATCAAAATATATTTGCAACATAATTATTAAACGTGAATATTACATAAATATTAGTTCCGTACAAAATTCTAAACTTGACAATTAAATGTCCTCATCACCTTGACACTATTTATAAAGATTAATTATGAAGAAACATTTCGTATATCTTCACTCGCAATCTGACATTACTCAGACACAGATTGATAATTAAATAAGCATAAACAACTGAGTCAAACAAGAGACGAATTATTGTATATTATTCTTATTAATTATTTTAAGATATCAATGTCTGAAATGTTGTATATTTTAAGATATCAATGTCTGAAATGTTGTAGGGCGACCCGTGGCGCAGTGTGTAACGCGCTCGCCTTCTACCTCTGGGGACGCCGGTTCAAACCCGGTCCGATCCAAGTAGAATCCGAGGTGGTGGACGGAGCGGTGCTCGCGGCAGGTTTTCTCGGGGTTCTCCCGTTTCCCCTGCCTATCATTCCACCACAACATTCACTCATAATCATTCACACCCATTTCATTTCACAATCACCGCTTCAGGGGAGGCGCGTCAGGAAGGGCATCCGGCGCCATGAATATTCCCCAGCTACAATTAACGAAGCATCATATCCATCCCCATTCGCCGACCCCACATGAACTGGGAATAATAAGGCTAGGCTAAACAATGTCTGAAATGTTGTATATTTTAAGATAGTAATGTCTGAAATGTTATATATAACTAAAATTCCTTTCATCAGCAAATAGATATAGAGATGCTGCCCAGAATCTCTGATATCATTTTTAATTCCTCAAATGTGTCTCTATTATTGGTTTTATATTATTATTTTTATCCAATTTATTTTAATGTTAACTGACGTATCTTTTATAGGTTCTTTTTCGATAATGGTCAGCGTATCATTGGTTTGGTTGTTTGTGTTTCTCTTTGCACTCAGTTTTTACGTTCTTTGCCGTTCCTGAGGTGATGTCAAATACCCCTACACTATGGTGATTTATTCCTTGCGCATAAAAATGTAGTTTTAATCATTACCATATTTTTTTTAAATTCATTTTTGATGTATATTATTTCCAAAATATGGAAAATTTAAAACCAAATAGTAGTGAAAATATAATAAAGAAAAAATGTATGATATACACTTACACTCGTATACAGTAGAAGTCCTATTATACGGGTAAATTGGAGCGGATCCGGTCCGGATAACCTAATATCCGGTTAATTGAATTTCTTAAAAAATGTTTGTTTTTAAGGCAAAGCGACTAATCGTATTGTCGAGGATAAAATACAATACGGAATTTAAAAACAATTTAATGATATAATGTCTATAGTGGTTACAGTTAGCTAAGTACAGTAAAAATTAAAAACAGTTTAGTGAATAGTATTTTTAAATATAACTTTTTTCCCCCACCGATCTGAATAATTGGACTTCTTCTGTACAATGAAGTGGATCTTTGATGTGTAATCTGAACTTCATGAACCTGAGTTTCGCACTGTTCCTCGGAGTTTTTATACTTCATATGTTGATGTATCGCTGATATCTAAATGAGTTAACGCAAGAGGTGGATTCAACTGAGAGGCAAAATGTGCAAAGGGACGGAGAGAGAAGTAGGGGGTAGTTATCTACAGTTGAACCTCCTCAACTCCATCCACATCTTTACAACCACTTGTCCCTCTACTCATTGGTTGTAGTGATATGGTTGGTTGTGAGGAGGTTCAATAATGTCTCCCTGAGGATGATTTAATGACAGTGGAAACGTTGGCGATTNCTTCAGTTATCTACAGTTGAACCTCCTCAACTCCATCCACATCTTTACAACCACTTGTCCCTCTACTCATTGGTTGTAGTGATATGGTTGGTTGTGAGGAGGTTCAATAATGTCTCCCTGAGGATGATTTAATGACAGTGGAAACGTTGGCGATTTGAAGAAGGATATATTTATTGTGATCTAAACTCAAGATATCATACAATTGAAGAAAAAAATGTTGTTAGAAGCTGACTTGGTTTACGTTCAGGAAAATAAATTTAGTCTCCGAAATTTCGAAGGAAACCAATGGAAACCGGAGATTCTATGAGACCAATGGAAACCGGAGATAAACTTGAGTCGGGATTACTCAAATAATGTACACAACTGTGGTTGAGTAAAGATGAAATTTAGTTCACTTAGTTTAGTCCTTGACTGACAGTTGTGATTAATTTTGTAAGACTTTTGTTAACATTTTTAGGGAGTTTAATAAAATCAAATTATAATGAAAATTAGCTCACCGATTAAAGGTGTGCGCAATTACAATTTTTTTTATAAATGTCACTTTGCACCTCTTTCAAAATAGATGATCTTCCGTCTAACTAATCTTCCGTCTAACTAATTAAAACATTTACATTTTGGAATACACAATGAAAATGGGAGGTTTTTATTTATTCACATTCAACTCTAGATAAAAAACTGGGGACCATCCCGATGTAATACCTTCAGCAATTGAGTACAACGTAGCAAAACCCCAATCAGGATGGCGGCTTAGTGTTGATTGCCGATGAATGGCGGTTTTGTCATATGCAATTTTTAACTGTTTCTTGGAGTTAACTTATTGATATTAAGTTATTCATCACTTTTCTTGAAAGCGAATTTAAATGAACGTATAAATAAAGCTCCTTAACTATGGTTATTATAGTTTATTTATATTTATTATTTAGAATCCCTCGCTTGCTGCTGATGTATTAAATTATAAATAAATTTTATGATCGAAAAACTTACAAACTGCTTATCACCACGTGGAGGACAATAAATTAATTTTATCTCCAGAAGCAAGTCAGGGACCATCCCATCAATTTCGATCAAGGGCCCAATGGCAGAGGCAGCTTAAACATATCAGCGCACTCCCAAGATAAGAATGAAAATAGTAAGCGACGTGTTATAATATCAACAAAATACCAACAACTTTGTATTTAATAAAGCATGAAAAACCAATAAGTATTTTAAAAAATCCGTCTCTATCCGAATGAAAACCGGAGAAATACCAGGACCAGGATGGGGCTACAGAATTAATGTGCACAAACTCTGCGAAGGTTGAGTACGGATAAAAACTTAGCTTTTATGAATAATAAGAAACGTTTTGCGCCTGGAAGATGGGCTGTATTCACATGAAATAGCTGAACGGAATAATAGTCCAAAGTACTCTTGTTGTGTAACTACCACAAATGTGTAAAGTACATGAAGGAATTTTCACGTACAGAATCACGTGACATTTCATTCGACAAAACAACGCAGAACTTTGCACCTGAAAATAGAGTTAATCGTTTATATACGGTTTTATATATTAATTATTCACTGCTAATCCAATGCTGATGAGTAATGTAATAATAATGTGAGTGTGTGATCAAATTGATGTAAAATCGTACTGAATAAAAACGAATTAACTATATGTTGTCTACATTCAGAATAGTTACAATTTTTCGTTTTCTTTTCTGCAACGATTTCATAAATCTACCCACTTCCCGTATTCGTACTTTAGTATTTGACTCGTTTTCAAAATAACTCGAGGGTATACTACAACAATTTTCGATAATTTCAGCTTGTAAGCTATGCGTTTGTTCCACTACTAGTGAAATGTATTATTACTTCTGTTTTATCAGTTACTTTCACGAACAAGGGGACACAAATGTGAGACACTTGTAAACTTCTGCATTATAGTTGTGCTTCAATGCGATTTTCTTAAGGGCAATGTTTCATCGATTCGTCCAAAAACCTTACAGATGGTTGGATGATGCCATTGAAGAATACAATATACATTAAAAGAAAAACTTTAAATACGAGAGGAATACTAATAAGACATTTTCAGTCTATTGCCAAATCTACGGTAATTTAGAGGAGAAGGTACTTGTGCAACATAATGTTGGGGGAAAGGTGGAGGAAAATAGGTTAATTAATCTAGAATTTTGTGGTAAATGTTCCTCAGTATCAAAGAGACACTGAAGGAATGTTTGTGAGAAAACTGTTCACTCTCTTCTCAATTTAATTAGATTTTGATCGAATCCGTAAGTAAATTCATTTGCTAAATTGCGGTGTTTGCTGAACAGTGAGTTTGTTGTATTGACAACATTTATTCTCCTCTAATTGAATAAGATAATATTAAATTTGAAACAGTAACTTGTGCTGTATGAATCTGAAATAACAATATTCTTGCATAATAAACTTCTACGACTTTTTTTAAACTGCTGAATTGCTGCATTTCAGTCTGCGAATCTTTTGTCCTTCGTCCGTTCGACGTAAACAAACCAGTATCTTTGTTATAATAATATCAACATGGTAAAAATGTTGTGAGTAAAAATGTTATTTGTCTAATAAAAAGATCGCAAAAGCTTATAATTTGAAATAGTAAAGAGCTCACAAATATCACATTTTCTCCGTGCATGAGGTGTTACGAGCCTTGTCGAGCTATCTCTCATCCGTGCAGCAAATGACAAGGTCTTCCCTTATAGAAGCTCTCGCATAAAAGACTACGGAAGCGATGAACTTTGGGACGTCTCTAGAAAAGAGCGGATCCGGAAACAGATATTAAAATGTGACTTGGATGGATACATTTTGTGTCATCGTTTGTCACTTCTCCGTCGTATGGGCGAATTTCTTGTGCATATCGCTACACCAGTGGGAGTTCTGACGGCTGAAATACAGGACGGAAGTGTTCCTTTCAGAGAATAGGGCACTATGCCAGGAGACGCGTATGAAAAGAAAAAAAAGTGTTGAGAGCTGTTCCTTTGTGAAAACACGACAAACATAGCGTGGTGTTTGTTTGAGAAATGCTTGTTATGTAGGTTGTTTTGATCTAAGAAAATAGCCAATACATTTAGGTTCTTACTCAACTTAAAGTTTTTTTTCTTCTGTTTGACCAAATCCTACATTAAAGTGATTAGCATATTGATAAATTAGTTTATCAAAGCCTTCGTTGTAGAATGTTACCACCAGTGAGCTGTATTATGCAACGATACTCTCCTTAAGTTATTTTCAATGCGCTGTGGATTTGGCCATTTTTTTTCATCTCAAATAAGGCTGTAAGGAGAATTTTGAAAAAAAACCTCCCTCCGGAAACAATTCAGTGACAGTTAAGTGCGTGCGGCAGTTCTGTGACTAGCGTTATCATGCAGAAAAAACTATGTTGGAACTGATAACTTTCGGTCAGATGAAAATGGTGACGAGCAAGGAACCGAACCCGGGACCTCTGCATATGTTGACCATCGCAAGGGTGTTAACCACTACACCGCCTGTACGCCTTCCGCAACTTTTACACCACTTCCACCCTTAGTAGTAGAACTACAGACTTCTAGTTGTGCTAGAATCCACTTCTTGGTATGCTAGAACTACCGTCTTCGCTTCCACGGTATTACTATGCGATAGAGTGTGGATTGAAACCCTGCTGGGCAGAACTTCATCTGTAGATTCTCTCCAAACAAATATTCGTTCGGTGCCATAAGTTACCCGACAACCCAACATCTCTCCTTACTATTACCCACATCCAAATCACGCTTAGGTGAAAAAGCAGGTCTTATGGACTGAACCTTGCCATAAGGCATTAAATCAATACAAAATAAATATCTCACATCTCTTGCTATGAATGGATCTTCTGATCTGGGGTCAAAGTGGATTGTAGATGACCATGAGCAGAAAGAGAGTATCAGTGCATGACATGACTCACTGTCATAGAAATACGATATGACGTGTATTACGTATTATGTCGGGGTTTATGTAGAAAAATAGCTGAGTGTTGGAAATATTAAACACCCTAATAACATATTAGCATGTTTTGTAACCAAATGGAAAGTATTTCGGAAGAATCCTTGATATACCAAAAGAAGGCAATATCGCGACAACTGCCGCCACTTTTCCTCTACATCAAGAAACATATCAGTGAATCCAATTCGGTGCCGTTCGTGAAAGCGAATAAGTTATCTTTATTTCCTTCTTGCACTCTCTTCTTTACACTTTCTCTCGGTGCTAGAAGTGTAGAGGAATGGACGAGAATGAACTCACGTGCTCGCTCGCCCGCCCATGCATACTAATTCCTCCAGCAGACCATTAATCACGGGGCGACGGGCAGAGCTACCTGGTGGTCGACGGGGACACGGAAGCGCATATGGAATTCTGGTGTGAACATACTTCTGGTCTGAGGTGGTCGTGTCATGGCAAACTTAAAAGTGCTCTTTTTTATGGAAGGTATTCGTTTATGATAAGATATTGGTTGGGGGATAAAGTATGTTTAGTATATGACTATAAAACCTAATGAACCTATTTTATAAAAGGAAATAAATGGGATATTATTACAAACTGACAAAATACTCTACTTATGAAGATGAGGACCTATGATGAACTTTCCATAATCAAATATAGTATTTTTTAATGGATAATCAACAATATTCAATTATTAATTATGAGTCTCCGAGGTAATGCACATTCCAACTATAGTTATTGATAGTTATTGTGAGATAGTTATTGATGATACAATAACAAATGATAGTTATTGTGAGAAAGCAAACAATTAAAAAAGTATTTTTGTTAATTAATGTTTCATGGGTTATAATAAGCAAAAATTACCAATGAAAATAAGATCGATGTATGATGAGATATTTAGAGATAATTTGTGATATGTCAATTTCCTCAACATTTCAAAGACAGCATATCATAACCTTCTTCAATTTATTTTAAAATACAAAAGGATTACTTTTGCTTACCTCAACAATTCTTAAATATTTAAGGTAAACTTAAGTGTTTCAAAAGCATTTTGTAAAAATTATTGCTGGGGAAAGCATAGTTTAATCGTAGATGAATCATCCAGGTTAAATCTAAATATGAGTAGCTAAGTGAATTACAACTACTATAATAATAATAATAATAATAATAATAATAATAATAATAATACTTCACACTTACAGAACGTGTCTGATCTTATTTACGTAACTCAGTTAAAAAATAAAAAGTTTTCGTTAGCTCCGATCTGCGACTTGAATTATAATTTATTTTTACTGGCGTCTCATTTATAGTCTTTTCCAGTTTCCTTACCAGGCAGGACAGAGGTGCATAAGTTAAGCGAATTTGAGGAAGGATCGTGGAGGAACTCACAACATTTCGAATTCTATTTTAATTTGAAAACAAATAGAACATAATTGAATAGTAATATTACATGACATATTCTGATATCAAGAAAATATTATGTATAAGAATGCTTCACTACGCCACACGGGATTAAATCGCGAGGCAAATTGAATAAATCTAACATTCTGTACGATATCAAAGATTTAACTTGATTATTTTATTGTCATGGATAATATGGCAGACACTCAAGGGTGGATCCAGGACTTGAGTGTGGGAGGGGCCCATAAAGAAGAATTTGTTCCATCATTCACTAATATAACAATGTTATTATTACACATTTTACAAGAACACGTATAAATTGTTTCAGTCATTAATTTATTGTACTAATAAGGTACCATTATTTTAGTAACAAATTAATTATTATCTTTTATTTATTATTTACGCTTTTTTTATTACCATTCTATTGTAAATTTTATCGAGGTAGTAGATAAATGGCTCGGGATCTGAGAGAAGTGGAGGGTGAGTATACTACAAATATGGAAATATCGCAGCCCTATACTAATGTTCCGATGTTGGAGCGGAAATCTATGAAAGCACAGTAAGTCGAATGTTTGTTCCATGAAGTCGTCTTTTTTTTTTACTTTATTAGTTGTTGCTTTCAGTGGGTGTATTGATTTTTTTTTTTTTTTTNTCCATTTCTATCCTCCCCCCTCGGATCTGCCACTCCTGACACTTTTCCCGCATCTGCTAGTAGTAGGCAAATTTCACTCTGTTTCATATGTTGCATTAAATATCGTAAAAAAAGTTATCAGAACAGTTATGAATATTATTTGATAAAGTGAAACACGTTCAATTCCCTTCCAATATTGGTCAGACGCGTCGGAGCTGTCTTTTGTTGGAACTCAAGTGTTCAAGTAACATACTTTTCGATCAAATGCCTACTTTTGTTGGTGTAAGTTTTTAAATACTGTTGTCTCCGAAACGAAGAGATGGGAGATAAAACAATAGGAAATCACGATTTCATATTTACTCAAAAGCACGAAACTTCATTTGCGTTCGGTGAGGCGGAAAAGGAACTGCAAGTTTCCGAGACATTTGCGTATTAAAGTAAATCTAAAGCAATCTAAATTCTGTATGAAAATATGAATAATTTAATACTTCTTTCCCCATTTCTTCGCGTTTCACTCGATTTCATATTTATCATTAACAACATTTCAACACGACATCAGAACAGTTATGAATACTACAAAGAAACAGTTATGAATTTATGCAATAGATATTTACGTAACTTGCGTACGACTCCCTACGAATTTGTTATTATTATTTACTTACAAAACGTGTCAATAATTTCATGTGTCAGGAATCAAGAAGTCAAGTTATAAAATAAATGAGTTCAGCAGCGTCTTTTCTTGATGAAATTTTTTAATGCTGTTATCTCGGAATGGCAAAGCTGAAAGACGAAATGAAAGGGAAACGTCTACACATCTTTTGTAGCTCTATCGTACCATATTTTAATTAGGTCTTTAGATTATAATTATTGAATAAAACTACCCTGTAACACAGACTGATTAACTATTGATCAGTTAATATTAACTATTATTAGTTAATATATCAGTCTGTGTAATAAGGTGGTTTTATTAATTAATTCTAACGTACCATACTTCACTTGAGTGTTACGCAGAAAGGGACCTATAATTTTCTGGGACATTTGTGTATTAATGTTTATGATTTTTGTACGATGGGAGAAAAAAATGGAATGTTCGAAAAAGTACAATCAAAAGAGTGTTTGATTGTACAGAGAGGAAGGCATGAAGGGGTAAGGTTATCCACAGAGCACACAAAAGCCAACGGGATAAGTGATGAGAAACCAGCAAAGGAGGAGCAAGAGCTGTGGGATGGGAAGAAGGAGCGAGGGAATATTAAATCTAGAGGGATTGGGTGGAGTCACCTGCAGTCACGCGTGCGGGCACTGAGGGAGGGCAGTGGAGCGAGCAGGGAATACGGGCGTCGCCGCGTGAGACAATTGCGTGTCACGCTCATATGCGTCATGCTCATTAAAACGCCTCGCTTCATTCTCTATCCAGTCACGCAGACTTTGTGCTGAGATAAAGGGAAAAAAATATTACTTCTAAATATTATAATAATAATAAATTTAAATTTATTGTAAAAAACAGTACAAACCACGTGGAGGACAATAAACTAATTTACTCTCCGGAAGCAAAAGCAAGGGACGTATTCCATCAATTCCGATCAAGGGCAATTCCTAAGGCCGAGGCGGATTCAAAAATTTCAGCAAAAGTTCCTAGATAAGATAAAAAGTTAGCTGCGAGTTATAAAACAAATAGAATGTCAATATGTTTGTAATTT
>NNCF01127989.1:273965-297648 GCA_002313205.1 Laupala kohalensis
GGGGGGGGACAAAAATGAGGAAAATGAAAGAGCCTTGATAGGGTCGGGATCGAAAAGAACAAGAGGTGACCAAGGGAGGTCAGGAAAGAGAAAGGAAGGAGCATGGCACAAGTAAGTGGAAGTAATGCCAGACTCAGCTCGGGGCCCCGTGTTTGGCAGGAAAGGTTGGTTTGAAAAAATGTGCGATACAAATATTTGTCGTGATAACAGAGGTATATTTCTCGAGGTTTACTTCCCAAAAAACAAAATGATTTATCAGAGAAATGTTTTATCTCATTGGTTCATTACGAATGAAAACGACTCAAAGATAACTTTCTACAAAAAGTCACTCATGAAGCCCCACAACAGCTCTCATCAAATCGTATATTTTCTCTTCCGAACGATGAGTTTACTTCAACAGAAGCGAATAATGAAGAAGCGCGTAGAAATCTCTTAAATTGCGGTGAACCAACACTTTTCTTCATTCCACTGTCACCATAGAAACCGCTAACCCATTGCTCATTTGTTTCACCATTCACATTATTTTTCTCTTTTCCAACGACTTCGTTCATCAATCTCACCGTCTTTTTATACCCCTACATTTCTTTAGGATTAATATACGTATGAGCTCTACTCAGAAATGTTCATACAATTTAGGAAAAAAAAATCCCAGTTTGATATTTTATTTATAGAGACGTAATATGAATGGATTGCCTGCTGATTACGGGTAAAACAAAGTAATTTTTTTACAAAACTGCAACGTAGATATTACGCAATGATATTACTGAATTTATCTCTACATGACTTCTAACAAATGACCTGAAATCTGAATAGTCTCTTGTAAAATACCAGGTATATCATCCAATACGAGACATAATACTGGCCACTGCTTCCTTCCTTGTTCGGTTCCCAAGAATCAAGAAGAGTTGTTGTCCTGGTAAACCTAAAAAATAAGAACAGATTGTTATTGCAGATTTAATATAGTAAGAGGCGCAGCAGTACTCTAACATCGGTTTTGCACTCTGAATCACTTGACCAGTGGCAATGACAGAACCCGAATTTTACTATAAAGCTGTATCATCTAATACTTGAGAGACTATTGAAGTATTGAATGTTTCTTGGTTCAACCGATTTGGGGTGCACGTCCAACAAAGAGTTTAGTTTTACACAGAGGTTCTCAGTTGTTTATTGTATGCATCATAAATAATAAAAAATAGCTGTCTTTTCATATAAACTATTTTGGTATACACTTTTGTGTTCTGAAAAATACTTAGTCCATTAATCTTGACAAATTACTGCGGATTTTTTTCTGAACCAACATGCGAGAGTGAAGATTAATGAATGCTTAGTGAAAGAAACACAGTAATTCTCGATAAGAGAATGAACCATGTTAAATGAAAATTGCCTCAACTTGCTCAATTTACAACTGTGAAGAATTTGGTGACATAGTGATTCTTAAATTACGGAAGTCAAATATTTATAAACCCGCATTCAAATAAGTACTGAAATTCATCAATAAAATACTCAAATGACGGAAAGAACGGAACAATTCAACCTTTCCACAGAACGGTAGTCTAATTATATGACACATCGTCATTATAATAGAAGGAAATCAATATTTTTGTGACGCAATTTAAGAATATTTCATTCACTCAAATCATTAAGTAAATTACTTCATCAAGAAGCGCTTGACTAAAATGTATTCACAACCAATATTCTACTTACGTTCCTCATCCAACATCATTTTGTAATCTATCAATAGGGATTATTGTAAGTTTTTTCAAATATATCATCCGCGAAACCAAGTCCCTCATCTCTTGGACTTTCTCCTCTGTTTTTTACTATCCAATTACTCAAAGTGTGTAAGGAAAGTATTGTAATCGGTAAAAAATAATATATTTTTTTTTGAGATCTCTTCGGACCTTTGTGAATTGGCTCCAGGGGAGTCGTTTGTTTTCAAATGATGGCGATGATGTCCAATGTCGAATGTATGTGTATGTTAAAAAATTTGTTACCTCGATACTTAAAAAACAAATTGATGCATCGAAACCATATTTGAGATTTGACTTGGAATGCATTGGGAATAGAATCCTATTTCTGGACAGCTCATACCAACTTCATTTACATACCGCGCTCCACTTCTGGTTTCTTAAAATCCAAAATTTTGAAAAGTCCGATCATAGAATCGTTTTGATTGGTCAGTTAATTCTGAGTACTAAACCGCATTCCCGTGCTTCGCACCGTTTTCGAGAAACAGCGAAAATTTCTATTTGTCGTAATCTTTTTTCATGCCTCGTAGCTCAGTGCTAATCACTGTTTCCGTCCCCTCACAAGGAAGCGAGCACTGTCTACATTCTTTGCCTACTTTAGTTTTAATTATCAAACGTACATAAAACATATCCGTTGTCACGCCCTGAAATCCTTAACAAGTCTTTTCATTATGTTATAGTCTAGACCAGTTCTTCACACTATAAATTTCTACCCGCTTTAGTATACACGTGATTCGTTCACAGTAGGTTTTTTACAGTTTATTTTGGCCTTTGGTTACATGACCGCATTGTCTATTAAGTTCACAAAATATTCCTCGTGCATCTTAAATTTCATCCCGTCTGCGTCTCTGCTGTAATTGTAGTTTCAACGTCTCTCGTCACCTTCCTTTACTACGTCATCGATCATGTTAAAGCCATCATGGGTTCGGATGGTAGCATTCTTGCTCTTCATAAAGTTATCACAGGTTCACTTCCCGGTGGGGCCAGAATTTTTTTTTTTTTTTTTTGTAGCTCTCCACATTAATGTCCTTCAGTTCATATACAGCTGTGTCTTCTGAAAAGCAAAACCTTTTTTCCTCTCTCCACCTCCTCCTAGTATCAATAACTCTAACTATTACTAACCATTTCCACTAACCCCTCCACGCGGGCCAAGTTGTTCGTAAACCCAGCTAACCGACTCACGTACTAACAATAACTACCTCCTATCGTTCCATGTACATAAGCTACAATTGAACGCTATACTTCCCATTTACAAATACTACAAAAAATCATGTTAATAACCGATACCTTCTACAAAAGAGTAAGAAAAAATGACGCCATTCGCTTTCTTTCCCGTACAAGCAATTTTAAATGTAGTTTGAAAACACGAAGCTCTATTCTCATTCACAGCATTACAGCGTAGCGAAATGGCAGCGTGCCTGCTTCCTGAACTTAAGGTCGGCGGATAGAATCTACCGAAAATCCTTTCTTTTTCTCAATAAATAATTAAATTTAGATAATGTACTATAAAATACTTGGGTTTTTTTAAAATTTTGATTCTTTCATTTTTAATTATATCCTTTCGTGGGGCAATATTTGTTAATAAATAATTTTAATAATAATAATAATAGGGATCAAGAAGGGAACTGTATACCGTGTCCAGAAGTCAGTCGTGCTTAACACCTGCCACATTGTCAAGAAATTCCTCAGCTTTGATCTTTGAATAAATTGCATGGAACTGATGAAGAACCGGAATGGACAGAGTGAGAGAAACACAGAAAACCAACAAAACTAACAAAATACAATAATAGGATAAGAACGAAAATTTTGAATTGATATTGAAATTTATTCAAAAATACTTTAATTGTTTGTTTCAAATTTCAAACTATATAAATTATTTTTTTTATCATTAAATATGAAATTCTAAAAATCAAAAAAATTTACAATGGGTTCAAGTCATACAAAAATCGTAAAATTTTGACAAATTTCCAAATTTTGTTTTTACTATTGTAAAAAATCCTTACTTGATACGGAGATAAAAATCCTATTTTCGAAATCAGCTTTCAAGAAAAAACAAAGTACACTTAAAATCTTGTAAAATCCAGAACTATGTTGCCTTGTGTAATAGATAACATTCTAATACCTACATTGCTTTCATATATAAATTAAAAAGTTTTTTGGTAACCTTCAATAGAGAATTGTAGGAGTTCTTCCTTTTCCCATACCCGCCGATTAGAGAGCGATTGTGTTTGTATCATATACACCACGTGATTCACTGTGTTCTCTGTCTGACGTCACCATCACCCCGCCTGACACGTTGCGTTGTAGCCGGAACAGGTTGTAGTTCCTGCCGTCGTCGTCCCGAACAGCGCCAGTGACATGATCATCGCTTCGGACCGCACAACTAACGCGTCTCAACGCCGCGTCGCCGCCGGGAAGGGCGCGACACCGCACGTCGCTGTCCAAACTAATTACTATTGCTAATAGTTACAAGCGCAACATGTTCCACTGACTACTCCTTCAAATTGTTCAATACAAGTCTGATCGTAATCCTATGCTAACACCGCACAAATATTTTCTTTCTTGTTATAAAATATACCAGCAGAACTACCAGGTGTTTCCCGGAATTTAAAAGCAAATCTAAAACAATCATTACTGGACATCCTGGTATTAAAACACCCGTTAATATGTCTGATATTTTTTAGCACATTTTGCCTGGTGTTACCCGGAGTTTTTATATTCTATTCTAAATTCATATGTTCGTTTCCATATTTCTCTAATTTCGTGATATTTCTATATTTCTCTATTTTCACTTTTGTTGATTTCAAAAATTAAATACCACAAAAAATCCCTAAAAAATATACACAATTTTCAGTATTGTATGCTAATATGTACGTCATTATTATTTTAAAATCCAGGCAGAAGGAACATACACTTTTCACAGAAGCTTAATAAGGAGAGTACCTCTGAAGTTTCGTTTCACTTTGAGGTTATGCACTTGAAAAAAATACGATTCGTTCGGTAGAACGTTCGCCTCATGTAATCAATTGGAGTCTGGCGGACATTTTTCCAAACTTCATAGTCAACCGCCAAGCGAGTGAAGATTCAAATCTACTCATTAGCAGTCAATTTTAATTTATTTTTGATCTTGTACTTCATCTACTTTAATCATACTTTTCATTTTACTTGCAATAATCCTCAAGAAGTGTCCTTTAAAATTTCAAATAATTTCATGTGTTACTTTTTCCGATTTTCATGCAACAGAAATTCCAAATCATTTGATTCTATTCGAGCAGATTTTATGCTAACAGTGTCCATGACTCCCCTCTCGAGGCCGTTTCTTTGTTATTCTTCCTTTTAAAAAAAATTAATCTAGAGTCTTCGATCCAAATAAATTTTCGAAATCAATAAAATAACTTTAAAACTCATGTAAGAAAGAAGAACAATTTGCCAAAAAATGTTTTATAAGATCTTGCTGATATTACATTTCAAGAAATCGAGGAAGGCGCGTGAAAGCAAGAATCTAGCCTGTATCCATCATCTTTCGAAAGTGAACAAGCTTTAAATGTACCAATGATCTTACTTCTCTTTCACAAACGTCACATTAAAAATAGAAATAATATAGAAAAAATGATCTGAGTTTTGCAGACATTTTAATTTTGAGTTAGATTAAGACAACTCGCGTTAGAAATGAAACGTAGTGCTTTCTTATTTATGTACTTCTATATGTGGTTATTATACATACTGTTTTTTCTTAGTGAATCTTCTTAATTTGACTCAAAATTAAATTAACTGCAAAAAATTTCTGGTCATTTGTCTCTATAGTTCGTATTCAGAAAAACGGAACAAACATTTTTATTAATAAAAAATAGAAAATTATAAATAAGATACACAAATTTTATAGATTTCTCGAATTCTCATATTAACGTCTCATTTTTTTCATTTGTGTATAATCATTTTCTCTTTTCGAATTTACTTATGTAATCAAAAGTTTGCGTAGAAAAATCATTTTTACTCTGGACAACAATTCGATCATTGAATATTCCTTAATATTTATTCCTCATTTTTAACTACAAGTGGGAGTTATTCGCACAGGTTCAGTTTTTGTATTTAAAAAGACGGAAATAGGTCGCCAAGTACCGTGAGCTTCCTGCCTTCGTCCACAAACATCTGTAGATAACGATGTGCTGGGATGTGCCTGCGGAAGCCGCAGGAGATAGTGTGCAACTTATTTCAGTGTCATGAACTCACTTAAAAGTGCGGTTCATGATTAAGTGTTCATTTCAGCGCAGTCTCAACGCGCAGTCGTAATGGAATATTATACCGTTACAGTTCTATATGGCATGATAATCATGTATTGGAACATCGGGGTATTCACGCTGTATATTCCATGTGGAAGTATGAAAAATGAATCGCTATTAACTCCAGTGGATTTCGGTTTGCAATGTGTTTTATACTACGATAAGAGACTGCCTTTGCAATGTTATAATGAGTCGTCGAAAATTACGTATGAATTCGAGTTGTTAGAACAGCTGTCGCAAAACGAGAATTCTACGAAATTTTGTGTTGGTTTAATACATTTGTACATCGATCAGAAATTGGAAGATCTAGACGAAGCTTTGAATTACGGATTTTCTTTCGAATTATCTTTTCCAGTTGGGACAATAGAGACGGATGAATTATCATCTATGTGAGTATTCATTTGTTATTCTCTTTTCTATACTAGATGTATAAGGTTTTCCAACTTCCGGTCATTTCCAAGTTTACCGAGTTAATACAATCGTGAATATATTAATATTTCTCCTATGCGCAATTTTTTTTTTGATTTATCACTTTCACTTTCCATGAATACGAGTATATCCTTCAGTACAACTACATTGTACAATACAAAACCACAAATTAATAAATAATTCAAGAACGGCGAAAACCTTATTTCTGACACCAGCATTTGCGGTTTTATTAATAGTTCTTTCTTGAGAACAGCCATTGAAAGAATATTACTGAGAATATAATATTAGTTATAGTGTGACCAGCGGCTAGTGTGCCCTATAAGATCAACAAACAGTGGACTCCCGAATGAGCATTCTTATTTACTCGCGAGACTCGGTCTACCTGCTGCTAATCACTCAGTATTATGCATTGCTTGACAAAACATCATAGTTTCACATTTTTTATCTTTAGCGAATTAACTTAATAGTATCTGAAATCTAGACAATATTCCTATCAAAATGAGTCCATACATAATGCCATTATTTTATTTCTAAGCTGTGGAAGAACGTAATCATAAGCCATTGACAAATATTACGATTCGAAACATTAATTGTTATATATTATTTTGTTACTAATTGTGTAGGGGCGGCGTCTATGGAAATGTTAAATCTAGAATTCGGAGTTGTTTTAATAGTTACGATTTATGAGCAGTATTTTCCGAATAATATATAATTTATAATAATAGGTACACGCGGAATAACGTTTTTGTGTTATATTAAATTATCATTCGTTGGTATTCCGTTAATATTGTAATACATACCGAACTACTTTTATTCTTGTTTTAGGAGGATTGTTAAATCCGCCATTGCTCCCGGACCTTCGATTAGAATTCATGGGATGGTCCCTTATTTGCTTCCGGAGAGTAAATTAGTTTGTTTTCCACATATTAATAAGCAGTTTTTAACAGCTTTTTTGACAATTAATTTATATTTGTGACAGCTTATAGCTTTAGGAATAATATTATGATGTCGTGATCAGTCTTAATAAGAAAAAGCAAAAAGATGATGACTTATGGTACAACTCACACAGATAAAGCATACAAATGAGTTATGGAACAATGTAATAGTTAGTGTACTGAGATTATTGTAAATTTATCTATTGAACAGTGTTTGAAATAAATACAAGAGCTAAATTAACGAACTGAAAACTAAAAACATTTGAATGAGAAAGTCTTCTTTGATATTTGTCTTTTTATCGTCATTTCTTCCAGTCTTGTTTTCATGGGGAGAATAACACACGTATCACCCTCCGAATGATAGTATTAAGCTAACTGCCGTGATATTTTCTACATCCTACTCAATATATAAGCTACATTCTATGTCGGAATAATCAACAAAACTATAATTGACATTATTAATTATATCTAAGAGTAAATCATATTTATACAGTTCTTAAAATTTCAGAAAGCCGTGGACGGTGGAAACACTAAATTTTTTAACTGACATTGCAAATTTGCCTGCCTTGAGAACGTCACCAGATTATGCAAGTTTTTGGAACTTTACTTCACCCTACTGGCGAGTCGATAATAATTGGTTCCAAGGTTTGCAAATGGATGGATATTTTTTTATGTGGCAAAATTTTTTATCGTTGAACAACACGAGCGTCAGTGATCTCAGCTTCGTTTCTCATAACTCTACACCACAAGTTGAAAGAACAGTCGTTGTGAGAGAAGAACAGAATCAAATTTATCTTCCATTACTGACAAAATTGAGGATCAAGAATGACTCCATAAATAATCCATTTGACAGTAAGTATAAATGATTTCATCAGGTAGTCAAGTTATTCCCATATGTAATGTTCTTTTCTAATAATTAATTATGTTACGTCGAATGAAAATGGGAGACGAGACCGGGGTTCGAACTCGGGACCTTGAGCTCAGCGCGCTCATGCGCTATCAAACTGCGCCATCCCGTTCGCCTCTCGGGCCCGGAGTTTAGTCTCCACGAGACCACCTCAGAGGTCATTGGGTTTCACATGTTGAATGAGAATGGTAGACGGGCCCGGGTGGCGAACGGGATGGCGCATGAGCGCGCTGAGCTGAAGGTCCCGGGTTCGAACCACGGTCCCGTTTCCCATTTTCATTCGACGTAACATGATTAATCTGTTACCTGGCGGTGAGTTTCACCGCAATCTAAAAGATTTCTATTTTCTAATAATATTGCTTTTGTTTCATTTTAGTATACTTTAAAGGATTTCAAAATCTCCAAAACCTTGATTTATCGCAGAACAATCTTGTTGAAATTCCAAAATCCATGTCAGCGCTACAAAATTTAAAAGTATTAGACTTGTCATCAAATAACATGATATCTTTTTCCACCCACTCTCCTCTTCCTGAAGTTTTAACTTCATTTCAAAGATTAGACTCGCTAAATTTATCACAGACAAATATTCTTAACATGACGATACCATTCCCTTTTCTTCAAAAACTTAGAATCCTAAATATTAGTAACTGTGGAATTAAAAATATTGTTGATGATGCATTTAATAACACTCCTTCACTCTTGACCCTCGACCTGTCCCAGAACTTACTGGGATACATCAAAATTACTTTTCCAAAAAAGTTAAAGATTCTTTTGTTACAAGGCAATAGAATCCATTCCATGGAGGCTTCTTCAATGAGTTTACTTCAAGTTGAAACCTTGAACTTAAAATTTAATAAGTTGAAATCCTGGCCACAATTGCGCCGTTTAAATTTATTACATTTCGATTTGACTGGCAATATGTTGACCGATATCATGAAGTATCGGGATCTTGTGGTGAAGAAGTTGAATTTGAGAGAAAATCTAATCGCCAATTGGTCAGAACCAAGAGCCTTGACGTGGGTGACTCAAGAGCTAAACATCTCCAAGAATCACATCGCTGTCTTTATGGAGAACATGAAGAAGAGTGTGAAGCATCTGGTGAAGTTGGATGTTGCTGAAAACCCTTTCGATTGTTCAGATTGTCGGATAAAAATAATGCAGGTAATTGAACATTTTTGTCGCTAGTTCAATATTAGAACATTATTTCATAGATCTTGTCAACTAAATTTTGCTACGAAGTCGTATTATGACATTTCATTGAATTAATAGTTTGCAGTAGTTTATCTTTCTAGCTATCGCGCACGAGTTTTCTTATTAAATAACTTTTATTAGCTTCACATTTGTGATATGTTTGTGCGAAGAAAATCTTGCAACTCGATTTACTCCAAACTTCCAGGTTTCCAATCGAACTGAAATTTTACAGAAAGGTGTGTTTTATATGACAATAGATGATTACGGTACAATTTCATGAAAATATATTATTAATTTTATTCCGATGTGAGTTAAAAGGTCGATTTTACAACTGATATCGCCAAACGCTTTAATTTTTTGTATTAGCTTCAATTGGTATTATGTTTGTATGTGAACGAATCTTGCAGTAAGTTGTTTAACGCGACTAGTTCTTTCTGAAGATGTATTAAAACTCGATGACCAGATTACGAACCTGATTACGTCAATGTAGTTGCAATATGGAATTACTTTGGACAAAAGTATGAGCAAACGTTTGTACGATGGAATTTTTAATCAATCGGATAAAGCTTATAAATAAATTTATTTTTTACTTTTCAATGCATTACTAGTAAATATGCATTTTTTAGTTTTTTTAAAAAAATATTAATTTATTAATAAATATGAGGTGAAAATGTACTCATATTAATTGTCTTATTTACAGATATCACACTGTAAAAACATAAAAATCTCTTACATGAATAAAGCTTAATTGTTTCTTACAACTAACCAAATAGTAATTCCACAATATCTGCCACAGCTACGCAAGAATTTCAGAAAAAAATGAAAGAAACGTATTTTAACTAATACGTACTCTATTCTGCTGTAGTTGTCTGATAAACAAACTAACACACAAGTTTTTTCGCCGACGAAGTCATGCTATTAAAATAAACAATTGGATTATAAATTACACTAGTGTGTAAATAAATGATTGCCTAAAATCGAATGTAATTAATGTTCTGTATGATTATAGATCTCTTACTTTTATTTAGCAGATACTTCTATCTTCCATCCTCTACTTGTTGATAAGTTATACTCGGTGTCATATTTAGCATTGAACAATGTTGATAGGACATCAGAACAGTTATAAATAGTATATGACGATGCATGATGGAACGTCACGAACGAATATGGTGACTGCGAATATAAAAATCCTTGTAAAATTTAGTAATTGAAGTGTAATGTATATGAAAAAGGGAAATCATCCGCACATCTTTTAATGCTCGAAAGTACGATATTTAATTTGTGTAAATTACACCGTTCGGTTACGCAGGAAAGGAACAAAAGTTTTTGGGACATTTGCGTATAAATGTATGAGATGATGAATGATCATGATTGTACTACCGCCTCTAAATGTTCTCATCCCTAGGCCGAACAATGAAACTAAATTTTTGTAACTATAAAGTCTCCATCGTAAACCAACTATTGTCAGCGGAATATCACAAATTTCCATCATCTCTTGTATAACTCTTGAAGGTATAACTGTCCATCCTTTCGCCTGAGCAGGCACTCCTGAAACTGAGTCAACCTCTTCAGAGGCGGCAGCCGACATGCGAGGCCCCCGACTACCAGCGAGGTCGCTTGGTACGTGACGCAGTGTGCGTACAGCCTCCTGAAGACTACTGGCTCATGATCGGAGCTCCCGCGGGATCCGTTCTCGCTTTCTCTGTGGTCGTCGCACTGCTTCTGTTTGTGTACAGATCAGAGATCGTGTACACATGCCATCTTTATAAAGTGCGCTCCCGTACCCAGACTGAAGCACCTGGAGCGGTGTACGACGCTTTTGTGTGTTACGGGTGAGAAGAAGATATTATTACTAAAAAAAATATGTTACATGAAAATAAAATTTGGTTTTATAATTTATTTATTTTGTATGTTTGTATGTATCTCGTTTCAACCAGCTAAGGACCACGAATGACGAGAGCCAGTAGTAAGGCTCAGTTTTTGTGTGAATTTACTCACTAGACACATCGTGAATTTTACCGAGATCGAAGGACCAGCGTCTAGATAAGATCCAGATTGCTGTATCCGAGTATTACGACTGCGGTTGTTAGTCGCAGAGGGTGAACTTTCCATACATCACATCTATTTAAACTGAGACATGGAAACGAAAAGCTACAAATTTTATCTTGTCCCACCTGGGAATTGAATCCGGGATGACTTGGTGACGAGCGATCACGCTGACACCGTAGCCACGGAGGGGACAATTTATTTATTTTATTTTCATTGTCAATGGAAAAAATGGCTCTATTTTTAGTCCTCAGAAAAATTCATTTTTACTTTCTCATATTCGTACTTTAAAGAAAATTTGGTAATCGCGAAAAAATTCGATAGCGAAATTTCCGTTTTGGGTATCCCTGATTCCGAAAAATGGTTTTCAGCATAACATCTGTCCGTCTGTGCGCAGCGATTCTGATTAAACGGATGAATATATTTGATTCATATTTCGTATCCAAGGTAGAATTTACTTGTTGTCGATGTACGTGCCCTATTTTTTTTTACTTTAAAACAAAAGGTACTTCACATGAATATCAAAGTACTCTTTCGAATATTTCTAAAAAAACGGCTCCAATGATTTTGCTTAAATTTTTCGCATTACATCCGCATTAACGGTATTTCGCTTGAAAGTTTGGTATAGACGCAGTAAAATAATTTCTGTCTGCTACACTTACACATTAGTTAACTGTTTCAAGGAGCTTGAATAATGTTTAGCAGTGTAATGGACCAAGCAGACGTAGAATATAGTTTTCGTAAACTGAAATGAAAGATATGATAATGATAAAATAAATCGGAGGACAGCAAACGCAATGCAGATACAAAAATTCGTCAATTTCGGTCTACAACGGAATTACATTTACATAACACTTTTAGAATATTTTTCGTCTATGCTGGAGATGGATTACATTTACATGTTTCGGGAATATATGAAAAAAGCTTTTGGGGTTATTGTACTAAAAATATTAATATAATTTTAACAGAAAAGGAAGATAGGTTTTTAAGTTGATTCTCTCCGGTTATCATTCCAAAAATAAAGATAAAATATTTTTCTATTGATTGATTTCAAGATAATTATTTTGTGTAAATTTGTTTTATTATTTCGTCAGGCTATACCTCGATGTTTGCTTATTATTCCAGAATTTTCTAATGCATTTTCCAGTTTCTTTATTAGGATACGTTTTGGAAATTGAATAAGTGTCAAATAAATTGTTGGTATTAGTAGAGCTCTATAAAGATACACATAAGTAGCAGCCTTTTTTGTTCCACTGATGCTTCCAGTGTATTATAAACATTGTGCAGAAATACTTCATTGCTGGTTTAATTTTAAGAACTTAAAATAATCATTTATGATTGCAGAGAGACTACTTGGATTTTCATTATATTGTGAATTTTATATCCCATTAATAGGAAATCAATTCCAACTCTGGAAAAAGAATGTAATTTTCTTATGTTCGTTGGACATCGTCACTTTCTATGTATATTTTAAGAATAAATGCATTTGTTTTTTTCATTTTAATTGTAGTATAAAAACAAATAATCAAAAGAATTAAAACCATGAGTTTTATTTATAGTCAATATACATTTTCATTTGTTTAATTGCATTAAAGGAACATAACCTTAGTTTATTTACCTAGGTTTCGAAGTAATTATATATTTTAATAACTAACTTCTGCACTATAAAAGCCGTGATATTAAAATGGCAAACACTTCTTTCATTGAAACTCTCTAGATCTTGAAGTTATTTGCAATAAGGAATTTGCAATATTAAACAATTATTACTAAGCGCGACGCCAGCGATTGTACTTTAAACGTGAATCATTCAGTGTGACACAAAAATGGCGTAGTGCGTATGCTTCCCTCTGTAGAGCCGTAGTATTAGTTCAGTCATTACGGTATGCTTGTGTGCTTTTTTTCTTTAACCATTTTTATTATTTTGCTGTGTAAATAACTTCCGTTTACCCCTATATAAAACATACATAAAAGAACACAAACTGTGTGGAAAAGAAGCCAAATACGACAAAGAGTGAGGGAGATCAAGAAAACTTTATTGGGTATACATATCACGTTAAAATCCAAAGATTTGTCTCAAATTGCCACATATATTTATTGTACATATATTTATTCCGTGTACCCTTTCCACACGTGGAGAAGATATGTGACAACTTTCGGTCAGGTGAAAATGGCGACGAGTCGAGAATCGAACCCGGGACCTCTACTTTGATCGCAGGGGTGTTAACCACTACACCACCCTTTCGCCTTCCACAACTGTAAACCATTTCCACCCAGACCTAAACCCCGGAAGACCTGAGAGACATCCCCAGACAGGAGAGGGGTGACAAGAGACAGGAGAGACGTACGTGTAAAATCGGTAATTAAGCGCACACTGAATAGTGAGCCGCCTGTTTCATCTATCTCCTGTCAACAGGTCTGGATTGTTTTGATCGCTATGGCCGGTGTTACCCGGGGTTCTTATATATATTCTAAATTCATTTGTTAGTTTCCATATTACTCTATTTTGTCGATATTTAATTTAATTTTTGAAAATTTCAAAGATTAAATGCCACTAAAATACACGTTGTAAGCTAATATGTACGTAATCGCGAAATATTTTAAGATCCAGTCCGAAGGATAATAACCTTTACACAGAATGCTGAATAAACAAAGCGCATAGTTAAGAATACGGAATTTTTCGGTTTTCACTTTCATTGGGTTATGTACTTGAATACAACGTTCTTCACAACCTTTATATAATTTTGCTTCTACGATTCGTGTCACTTAGTTTATACGTTCAGTGTGTTATCAGCTTTACGTAATGGATCGAGCTCTGGCGGACACACTAGTAAGCTTCATAGTCAAAACAGTCATGCGAGTGAAGATTCACATCTACTGATTAGTAGCCAATTGATTTTCTGGTCTTGTAATTCATCAATATTAACCATACTTTGCATTTTACTTGCAAAAACCCTTAAGAAGAGTCCTTTGAAATTTCAAATAATTGTATGTATTACTTTTTACGATTCTCATTCCACAGATATTCCAAATAATTCATTTTTATAGATACTTGGATATCCTATATATTTACGTAAATCATTATTCCTCTGGCGCAGATCCAGTGAGAGAATGTTCGTGTTGCGCAAGTTGGCTCCCCTGTTGGAGAATGGAGGCGAGCGTTATCGCTTGTGTCTGCATGACCGCGATTTCCTCTTGGGATCACAAATAACTCGCAACATTGTGAACGCCATCGATCGCAGTCGACGCACTATCGTCGTGCTCTCACCGCAATTCATCAAGAGCAAGGTAAGCAACTGCATTCAAAATCATGTTACTTTGCTTTTAGGGAATTTAACTTACGGAAAATATGAACAGAACACACACTGTGATTATTAGTTTATTGTATGATAATAATAATAAATTTATTGTCAAAAAACAGTACAAACTGCGTATGACCACGTGGAAGACAATAAACGAATTTACTCTCCGGAAGCAAGCAAGGGACATATTCCATCAATTCCGATCAAGGGAGGTCTAAGGCAGAGGCGGATTCAAATTTTCTTTTTGCATAAGTTCCTAGATAAGATAAAAAGTTAGCTGCGAGTTATAATACATCTATAATGTCAATAAATTTGTAATTTAACGCTCAAAAAAATACGTGTACAAATTATTATCGAACTATCGATTATACTGAGTATAGTGTTTTTAAACTTAAGAACTGAAATAACACTAAATTCACGATGTATTGTTACAATAAACACGCTCCTAGACAAAGCGTAGAGAAGCTGTATAAGAAATCCGCCTCTACCTGAAGGAAAAACGGAGAAAAACCCGGGCGAGGATGGGGTTGTAAGTTGCAGTAAATTACTTTATTGTCCACAACGTGTTATCAAGTAGTTTGTAACAGCTCTCTTGACAATAATATATTTATTTCTTGTCAGTATAACTGGCCTGGTGTTGGTATAGAACCTGTACTCAATGTAGCCAACGCTTTTACTTCGCCTTCGTCCATAAGAATAATGATATACCTCGCGTTATGTTGGCAGGATATTCAAATTTTCTGAAAACTTGAATCCATTGCCTAGCTCGGATACATCTTAATTATTGTGCTCTTGTGATGTTATTCCGTCCTTTCTGCATCGAGCGTGTGGAACGTACCTCGTGTCTGTATTATTAACTTGTATTTTTTACAGCAAATTGTCGCTTTTGTGACTACTATTATATTCGGACATTACTTAAATTCGTAGGAGTAGGCAATTTGTGTTAGGCAGTCATATTACATAATTTTCAGCAAATTTACATGACTTAGTGTATACCACACTTCACATTGTGGAACATAGGTCTCTGTGCCAAACAATGAATCAGAACGTACTAATGAGAGTGATCGAGAAATAAATTCCCATTGTTGAAGTATGTGATATACATCAAAAAGTTTCATTGTCAAACTTACTTTTCCATTGTTTACACGGAAATGATGTAATGCACTGAATTTGCTGTATAATATGCACAAATTTTCAATACTGTATTGTAAAGTAAGACGAATTTGCGGAGTCCACTCTTTTTCGTTCCCTGCTGCGACACGTAATGGCAAATTTGGTATTTTAAAAACATTTATTACAATACTTCATGGGAGACCTGGCCAGAATGAGATAGTTTTTACGTATTGTTAAACACATTTCAGGCTTATCAACAATGACTTTAAACTGCTTAATAATAACAAAGCTAAAATAGTGAGAAAAACTAAATAAAAACATATAGAAAAATAAACACGGTTCTTTTCTCTTGATAAGTTTTTGTAACATGTCACTTTTCTTCTCACAGCTCTACAAACGTCATTGTAAAGCGTTCGTTAAATTCCTTCATTGACACAAATGTTCAGTCCACTGTTTCTCTCGAAGTTTTCCTAAGTCGTTGTACACGAATGAATAGCCTCTTCATCTTCCGTGGAAGAATTTGACCACCGCACATTAATAAAATAACACCTATACCTAGGTAAGAAATACTTGGTTGGTAACAATAACAAAGTGGTATAAAAGTTTAATTTAAAAGCTTGTCAGCTACTATATTGGTTACCTAACAATGTTAGTGGGTTACGAGAAAATCACATGTAAAATTGTAAGAAGTCACTTGTAATTACGTTTACAAGTGTACCTTTGTAACACGCTAATAACGGGAAATTTTTACGAACTTATGATTATTTATTTGTCCCTTACAAACTTGTAATTTTGTGAGACACGGGACTTACATCTAGTAAGTACGTGTTTGGCAAACACGGTGCCCCGAGATGAGTCTGGCTCCTTCCTTTCTCTTTCCTGAACTCCCTTGGTCACCTCTTGTTCTTTTCGATCCCGACGCCATTAGGGCTAGGGTATCTTTCATTTTTCTCTTGATATATTGTAACTCAGGAGGGTTTTTAGTGGGTATGGTTGAATCATTCGGCGAGTCCCACACGCGGGGAGAGTCATGTTGACTCTCCTTAGTGCGTAACTGCACTTTCCCTACCTGTACAAAATATTACGACTCTAATGACCTCAATGTCCACGAACCGTAAAACCCCACAAAAAAAAAAGTGAGACGGCTCCGTGAGTGTTGTTCGTTTCCAGGTGCTGCAGATTTGACGTGCACTACTTACCAAAATCAAAATTTCTCTATAGTTTCTTGATACAAACTTTCTGGAACCTTGAAGAGGCAAATCTGATTAACAATCTTTAAAATATTCCAATACACTATTTCTGGTAAAACATTACGTCAATTCAAACATTTATCATTTCTACTCAAATCGTGTTTCAGCATTGCTAAGTGAGTTTGTGTGGAAACAAATTAAAATTGTGTTTTTTCTTGTTTGTAATAATGTCGCAATGTTGCATATTCCTTTTTACTGTTGGTTTCTCTTTTATTCTAATTTACTTTATTTATTGATTATTGACGTAATTTTACGTATCGTAAGTTTTCAACTACAGAGTTGTGTTCTGTGTCATTGTTCGTAAATTTTTATATTCTGTATTCAAGTCCAGATGATGATCAACATTCCACGGAGAGTCATCGCTCATTCAAAAAACAAAACAAAAACTAATTGGAAACGTGACGTAAGGTTCCGTTTTAATATTCCAATGGCAGTTTTCCTCCTTACCGATGTGCAGTGTAAAAAATGTATTTGAATCGTGAAAATTTTGAAACTCAAGATTTTGAGGGAACTTTTGCATTATTTTTATATATTTGTTGTTGAAGAAACTATGTGGTTCATTGATTCTGAAATAGGCATTTATATCTGAAGTAACTGCTGATAAATGGTGCACGCATTCTATTAATTTTGAAAATTTGATTTCATTTGAGGTAGTTCTTGTTCAATAATGTTCCTACGAGAGTAATATTAAGATGTTACTTAAATACATTAATTGTCAGTTTTTCAATACAGTACACCTGATTATAATAAGTTGTAAAAATAGGAGTCAAAGTAAGAGGATTACATGAATGACAATGGATTTATTCCCCCCGCTCTCCCTCCCACACCAAAAACAGAAGACGAGCAACTAATTAAAACGTCAAACATTATTAAAAACAGAAAAAAGTACAAATAGGTATTAATTTACGCAAAGTTTGCTTTTTAAACTCGATTATTTTTTCTTTAGGTTGCTATGTCATATTTTGCGTTGTGATTTTCAAATTGCGGATGTAATGTTAAATCGTATTCTTTTAATAGATACCCGTTTACAAAAGAGTGCTCACGACTGTGTAACGCTAGGGCGATGGAGTGTGACCAGGAAGTGTGTGGCTTATGAGGAAGAAAAGGAAGATTGAACTATTCCTGATGAAGACCAAAATAAATAAGACCGAAACGTTGGCATGTGGTAAATAGGAGTTTTCATTTCTTCATCGATCAAAACGCAAAAGAACCTTACCAATTATTGAAAAAGGATATTTCAATTATTCCTCCAAATTTCGGTAATGCCTTGGAAGGATTTTTTTTTTTTTTTTTGGGGGGCTTTACGGCTCATGTCGACATCAAAGGTCATTGGAGCCCGAAAAACTTGTACAGGTAGGGAAAATACAGTTACGCACTAAGGAGAGCCAACATGACTCTCCCCGCGTGTGGGACTCAACCATATACCCACTAAAAACCTTTCTGATCTACAACACACCAAAACATATCTCACAAAATACATCAAATGGAGGGGGGCACATAACATGAAGGGAGACAAAGAATGAGGGGTAGGACAGAAAATGAGAGGAATGAGGAAAATGAAAGATACTCTAGCCCTAATGGCGTCGGGATCGAAAAGAACAAGAGGTGACCAAGGGAGGTCAGGAAAGAGAAAGGAAGGAGCATAGCACAAGTAAGTGGAAGTAATGCCACACTCAGCTCGGGACCCCGTGTTCGCCAAACACGTACTTACTAGATGTATGTCCCCTGGGGGGGGGGGCTTGGAAGGAAAACCAGCGTCCGATAGATGAACAATCATTATCCTAATATCTTTGTATTCCTCGATTCCAGTGGTGTCAATGGGAGCTGGACATGGCGAATCATAAAATGTTTGAAGAAGCTCGTAATTTCCTCGTCCTGCTTGAGCGCGAGCCTTTGGACCGATCGCAGTTGCCTCGCCATCTCAAGTACCTCATGGACACTCGCACGTACTTGGAGTGGCACCGCGGCGGAGCGCGTGACGCCGTCCGGAAGGACGCGATACGTCGATTGCGCCAAGCGTTGGGTCGCAGTCTGTACATGCGCCAGATGGCACCTGGCGACGATGAGAGGCGGATGCGACCTCCAATGGAGGAGGAAGATAGTTTCGTGGTGGAAGAGTATTCAGGAAGAGAAGATTCATCTGTAGATGAACACACCCCTCTCTTGGCGGAAGTGGCACATCGCATATGAGGGGCCCGAGCTACGCTTAGATTTATTTATTATAAAAATAATTTTCAGTAAATATTGTTAATAAATAAACTTATAGAAATTTTTTCATGACTTATTTGACGAGTTAATTTAATTTGTTAATTTAATATAAATCAATAAACTTTATGGCGAAAAAGGCAGTTGCAGACTGCGTATGTCCACATGGGGGCTAATAAACTAAGTTACTCTCCGGAAACATGCAAGGAACCATCCCATATATTCTGGTCAAGTGCCCAAGGGCACTGGCGGATTTTATACTCTTTAATCAAATACATACTGTTATCAATTTATAATTGCAACATGAATCGTAGATACGATGTGCAGTCAAATTTCGAGATAATAAGAAAATTATTAAATGATATTCCCGTCTAGGGAAAAATTTGCCACTATCCGGAGAAAAATCCGGTTAGGTATTATATCCGGAATACAGAGATAACTTATACAACTAGACCGAGGTTGTGTGCAGTTAGAAATAAACTATTACAAATAAATAGGAAGAGAAACAACATGCACGAAAAATGGAATAATACAATTTATGTTAAAAATATATTAAACTACAAAAATTGTTGTCTATTTGTATTTTAACTTTAAGTATTAATTTACTGGGGGGCAAGCAACGCTCACATTTAGTCATTTGTAACAATAATTTCTAGTAAATCTTTAACCAGTTTTTAACCTTATTGTACCAGTTCGCCGGTTATTTT
The DNA here is from genome assembly GCA_002313205.1 of Laupala kohalensis. Lineage (NCBI taxonomy): Eukaryota > Metazoa > Arthropoda > Insecta > Orthoptera > Trigonidiidae > Laupala > Laupala kohalensis. The sequence continues at coordinate 294,076 of NNCF01127989.1, forward strand.
ATTGATGGATTATTAACACTTATGAGACCGATGAGGGTCTCATAAGTGTCACAGAGTGGCGCCCGCGCTACTGGGAAATGTGCCATTCATCATTCAGTAGGAGCGAGTGCTGTGCCTTGTTTCAGCGTAAAATATTCCACAGATCAAGTCAAATGTTGTGTCCTGTAGGTGAGCACCCGACAGACCGACAGGAACTGTTTCGTTAACAGACAACCGACTTAAACTTACTATTATTGCCCTATATACTTTTTGTGAAACGAATTCTAAAAACCCCGAACGATATTAAAAGTCCCCTACACATCACGCCTCGGCAAAATCCCACCGTAAGTTTACGAGATAACAGATTCAAACTTACAATTATTGCTCGTGTAATAAGAGTCAGGTTAGTTTCTACCCTCAAAGAAGTAAAGCGGCCATCTTGATCAAGAAATCTGAGCCAAGTTAGGACGGAACGAAATCTCGATAAGCAATAACCAGATTGTATATAATAACTTGAACATGTAAATTTACAAACATATTTGCGTTAAATTACAAACATATTGACATTATATATGTATTATAACTCGCAGCTAACATTTTATCTTATGTAGGAACTTATGCTGAATTTGTTTGAATCCGCCTCTGCCTTAAAGAGTCCTTGATCGGAATTGATGGAATACGTCCCTCGCTTGCTTCCGGAGAGTAAATTAGTTTATTGTCCTCCACGTGGTCATACGCAGTTTATAACTGCTTTGTTAACAATAAAATTTATTTATTATTATAGGTGATATTCCCCAGATAGCGGAGATAATCGTCAGCTATGGTGAAAAAAAAAGAATAAAAAATACTCTCTCGTAGGCGAGCGCCTGATTCTCTCACGATGTCAGCAGTCACGATGTCAGCAGCCTTTGTCATCAAGGTCTTTCCAAAAAACTACGTAACTTACTCTGGGGGGTTAGTGATATCGTTACGCCGAGGTAAACGGGTATTAGCCCAGGTTATACGCAACATTTTTTGGTGGGATATTTCTAATAGGATTCTTTTCAACTTTACATTTTTTCCCTCTCCAATCCATGAACTCAACCGCTCAACAAAAACTAAGAGTAATGAGGAACGAACAATTGAGTCAGTGTATCAAGATTCATCCCCACATTTTCTGAAAAAAATTTTCTTAACTGAAAGGGTCACCTAATTATTGGAGGTGGAGGGAATTGAACTACAGTTTAAAAGATCAACTTTTTAAAAGAAAAGGAAGCTATTTTGTTTTTGAAAATATATATGTTATCATTAGAGACAATGTATTTCATCTATTTATTGGTCGATAATGCTAAAATCTATAGAAGTATATTTTAAGGGTTCATTTGTACAAATTTAAAATATTTAATTTCCTGTCGTCAGAACTAGTTAAGGAGAGGATGCAACCTCTCTCGGTGAAATGTTACAATTCCATTGATGTTCCATCATCCAGAGTCCCTTGTCAGACTTTGCCACTGAAGCGCATTCATTAAGCGCTTTCCGCTTCTTGCCTCTCCGAAGTCACATTTCAGCTAGGGCCCTTGATGAAGAGAGAACCGCCAGCGACGGAAATGTATTGTGTAATTTCCCGTAATTCCCAAAAGGACTACGCAACTCTCATCCTAGTACCTACAACGCGGATATGGATCCCTGAATAACAACGCTAATCCATTAGGCGTCGCTGGTGCTCAGATGGGTTCTCTTCCCTTCTCGGGTCTACTGAAATGAAACCAGAGCATTGCGAGTAAGTGCAGTTCACTCACTTAAGAAACTATGAGAATTTACGCACTCAGAATCCTCGGACGTCACACGCGTTTCACTTTTCTTTAAGGACCCTAATTTCAGCTACATAGAACTTCTATTATGGCCTCGCGAACGACTGTTTTGCGCGCTTTGAGATAGGAACGTTCCCTTCACTAATGAATGACATTTAGTGTAACAAACGCACTTCTCAACACACCTCAAAAAAGCAAGACACTATAGGAAGAAATGTAAGATATATCTAACCATTCCATGCCTATCAAAAATGAACTCTTCAATCTCATCTCACATTATTTAGTTATAAATTATTTTAATTTTTGCAGTGAGATATAGAATACAAATATCCCAAGGAAATATTTACTGCAAATATGAAATTATCTCATTTCATAAATCATCCTTATACACCCTGTTATGAAGTACTTTAATATTTAAATGAAACTTAACATTTCACTGGCATTGCACAGTTTTTGTCATGTACTTATAAATATTTGATCGGTTACGTGTCATATAATCGAAGGATTAGAAAAACTTTTTATATGTGAAATTTCCGAGTTTAAATAAATGGGATATACATGTCAGGATGAATTTTTTGGGTAATGTTTAGGTTAAATAGTTTTCTTTATACTAAAATGATGACAATAGAATCTTTTAAATATCTCTGTTCTTATGTCTGATCAGTGCAGCAGAAAGTTGTCTAGAGAAGGAATGAAATGAGGCAGCCATGACAATGGGGGGGGGGGGTTAAGTGTCGCCGGAGAAGCAGAGGCAGATAAGCACGTATGCGCAAAGCGAGTGTTACGTTTGGACTGAGACAGAAGCGTTTTAGAGCACGTACTCAACTCTCCCTGGAACTCGACTCGAGTGGCACGACAGACAGACAGATTGAAACGAATTTAACGATCGCTCAGTGAACCATTGAAGAATCAACACGAAATGCGACTATGCGATGCACCTATAGGTTTCACTTGTCCCTCCCTCTACAAAATACACCAAGTGACTATTCAAAAGATTCGTTCACTCACAATCGGAATCCCATTGTTGATTCGCAAGCGAACGATCTCGCGTTGATTTTGGAACGACATCACCTACGATGCTGCCCATACTTTGCTTCACTTTTATGATCTTTGTACTTTCTCTGGCAACTAGATATCCAGTACATTGCTATCACGATTTTCGAATGACATCTCCAAGTTCTTTCATTGATATAACAATAAATATGACTCAGCTAAAGCTCACTTTAGGTAAATGTTTATTTTACATTTTAAAAGAGAATCCGATATCAAACAGTAATCTTGAACATAGTGCTAAAAAAAATTACCACACGAAAAATCCATATAATTACTAAAAGTTCCACCGTGTTCTATAAGTTTACTTCAGTCCCTATGTATTTGTTATTGTCACTTTTGTTTATTCATGATCCTCTAGTATGTAAAGATCATGCCCAGAAGAAGAGAATACAATAATAAATTTATTGTCAAAAAACCGTACAAACTGCGTATGACCACGTGGAGGACAATAAACTAATTTACTCTCCGGAAGCAAGCGAGGGACGTATTCCATGAATTCCGATCAAGGGCAATTCCTAAGGCAGAGGCGGATTTAAATATATTTTTTGCATAAGTTCCTAGATAAGATAAAAAGTTAGCTGCGAGTTATAAAACTAATAGAATGTCAATATGTTTGGAATTTTACGCAAAAAATTACATGTACAAGTTATTATCGAACTATAGATTATTCTGAGTATAGCGTTTAAAAATCATAAGAGTTGAAAAAACACTAAATTCACGATTTATTATTACAATAAACACGTCCCTAGAC
>NNCF01127989.1:310644-323822 GCA_002313205.1 Laupala kohalensis
TAATTTAATATCAAATAATTCAAAATTTTGCGCTGTAAGTGTATGAAAATTCATCGCCACTGGATAGAGAATGTTTCAAACTATCTTTTAAATATTAGCTATATTTAAAACTATATCCCAACCCTTAATTATAAATACTTTTGAAGAAGATTATTTTAAACTAATGGTGCAAAACCATTGCACAAACATTCTGAAATACGTTTCTCAGTCTGGACTAGAGGGCAGCATTAAAGCATTCTGTTACGAGAGGGATGATTTTCACATGTTACTCTATATTTTGATCGTCTTCATTTTATTCAATTTAAAAAGTTTATTAAACAAATATTTACTAGAATTTCTATAAAATAATCTCTATTATACAAATTCTGTTTTTTCGTCTTTTGGGGAAATAAGATCAGCAAGATTTATATTTTATTTCAAAATATGTATATATCTATTTATTATAAATAGGATATTATTAACGCTAGACCAAATTCAGCAGACCACGAATATTCTTATATAATTGAATTAGGAACTTGAGTTAATTTTTTTGCAATTTGAAATTTCAAAATTATCTTAATAAACACTAGTCGTATATATTAATCTTTTCGGTTAAATAGGTGATACTTTTTGTTTTGTCTACTTCCTGGTATTTCGTAACGCTCCTTATCTATCTCGTCAGAGAATTCTGTGAGTGTTAAAATATATTTTTATCAATAATACTATTTTTAACGATTGACACTGCTATGAAGCATTAAATTAAAAATATCATGAAAAATATACAAAAAGATTTATCAAACATTACCTTTAAAACAAAAACAAAAAACACTTAGCCAAGTTAATTTGTATAACGATAAGAAGCAATATAAAATAACATCCTCACGCATCAAATAATATACACAAACATTAAATATGACACACAGCATGCAGCAATTAACAAAAAAATCCGGAAAATCTGATATGTAAGCTTTCACAGCAAAATTATGCAGCGTCACCGGATATGAGATCACGACTAGTGCGTAGAGGTCGCGTGGGTGGAAGATTCGCGATACGAAGAGAAACATAAAATGTATACATTCCTGTGTTCTCCTTTTCGAAGTAACATATAATAATGACACATCTAAAAACATATACTCTTTGGATTCACACCATTGGCAAACTTAAAACTATGCACCCTAAACACAATATAAAATGAAAACAAAATAATTTTTCATTCGATCAAGAGTGCTGCGCACAGCGGACGGACCGGAGGGACGTACAACCAAAAACCAATTTTTCGGAATCCGGGGTCACCAAAACGGATATTTCCGCAAAAATCTCTTTTTCAACTTTTTTTCACGAGAAAGTTCGACGTTTTTCACGAGTAATATTGTTGAGTTCACAGAAATGGCAAGCTTAAATTTTTTTTAAAATTTGTAATGTTGAGACTTTCTCATTTTTCTCCTAGAACAACTATCTCATAAAGTTTAAATTTGAAATGGAAATGTGACCATGTATTTGTAGGACTGGTATCAGCAACCAATGCATGTTACATTATTTCACTTTCTTATTGCTGGTGGCGAGAAGGTGAGTGTTAAATAGTGCAGAGGGTTTTTTTTTCAATTAGACGAGAAACAAAAGATTTTTTCTGTATTCTGAAGTTTTCGGTTAACGTTTTGTAATTTATTATTATTTCAAGATTAGAATATAAATGCGGATTAGTATGATAAATGCTTACCACGACCATTAAGTTTCCTAAAGTAAAGTTTCATTGTATTTAATGTATTAATGTTTCTAAGAGAATACTAAAAACAAAAGAAAATTTTCTTTTTAGTAATAGCGCAAGTCTTATTATTTTTATATTTATTATTATGCATCGAAGCACTGTTATTACTTATTTGTTACACACAGTTGTTAAAACCAAGAAGAGGGGTATTTTTTAAAACTTTTTTGTTCCTAGCACAGGGGGAGTCTCTGTGCCACAGGGTTCTGTAATTGTGGCCAAGTATCAGTAAATGGGTTATTGTTCATTTTTCTTTAAATTACAATTTATCTCCAAAGTATGATTGATAAAATGATCATGCGGAAGGAAAGGTGAATGGCAAAGTCTTTCATATGTGCATTTCAGCTTCCTTGTTTAAAATATGTCTAATTTGAATAGTGAAATTAAATCGCGAAGAAAAGAAGAAAAACTTACTAAACGTGTTAAGCTTCATTGTAATTATGTTGTGTACAATGTATGAAATAAATAAGTTTATTTTGTAAATGATATTTTACCGTTTTATGTATTTTCATTTTTCTCCTTCACATTCCAAAGCGTATACGCTCATTGTGAGCATAAAGGTAATAGTTTCTTTTTTTTGAGGTTAGGTTATGCTTTGACACCCGTGGGATCCAAGCACTGGCACCCAGTGGGTGTCTCAAATGTAGGGTTATAGTAAAAAAAGTCGTTACAAACTGCGTATGACCACTAATTTACTCTCCGGAAGTAAGCAAGGGACCATCTCATCAATTCAGATCAAGGACCCTAAGACAGAGAGGGATTAAAAGATGAGAATACAAAGTTCGCTAAGTATTGTAATCTAATTAAATAATATATTAGAATTAGTACATATTGTAACATCAGAATATCAACAATTTTTTGTTTAATCAAACAAAAAAGAGAGTTCACAAGTACGTAATATTATCTGACTGAAAATTATTCGGAATTAATATTTTATAAATCGTAATAATAAGTCTAAATTATTGCAGTAGATCGTCTCCCCTAGACAAGAGCCTAGAGAACCTGAATATAAAATCTTTCGCCACCCGAAGTAAATCTGGGAAGTATTTTTTTATATGATTAAAAACCATATGACGCAACGAAATAATTCAATTATGTCTGGGTTCATTGGCCTCAGAAAATAAGATTTTTTGCATTGTAAAGTCTTATGCAAAAACACTTGAAAAATTATTATTTAGGGCAAACATCATTTGCACGTTTCTGAAACATAATTAAAACATTAATTTTTTATTAATAAAGTGTCATTTTGGCCATCCGTAATGAATCGTTTCAAAATTTAAACTAATATATTCCAGAAATATGAAAATATAGGTTATGAGTTGAATAGTGTGTCGGAGGTATTTTCAACACAAAATTATTCACTTAGTTCGGTATTAGTCGACTATCATTGCTCGTAATAATGCACAAGGATTTCAGAATATTTCTCGAACATATATAACTGGAGGAATAAATTCGGCATTTCATCAATTCCAACGATTCAGATGATTCCCTTTATGATTTGACGGCTCCTGATTTAATTGGGGGGGCATTCTGAAAAAAGATGTTTGTCAATTCGCTAAATTGTTTTCTAGAGAGAAGCGGCAATCTCTGCCGTGGGTTGCCTGTGTGGTATCGCCCTCTCTCTCTCTCTCTCTCTGGCACATCCGCTTGGAGGGGGAAGGTAATTGTGCGCAACGCTCAACAGTCAGAGAGGGGAATCGAGATCCTCCACTCAAGTCGATGTGTGAGAGAGACGGAGATTCCAATCTTAGATTTCCCCTTCGGATAACCGCTACGGAAGACTTTGGGTCTATATCATATTTCAGTCTATGATGATAACTGTTGTTGAAAGTAAGATCTAACATATCAATCCCTCTCTGCAATGAACATATAGGCGCCCTTTCTCCTCTTGTGGCCCTTTCTCCTGGAATAAGCAATTACTCGTAGGACTTTCCCGCACGCGTAAATCGAAACCCTAGAGCATTACAGTGCCTCCCTCCACAGCGGACGGTACCTAGCCCTTTCATTGGTTCCTCGTGACCACGTGACGCCAGCGCGCTAATACACGATCATTCAAATCGCTATATCCATCCAGAAGCATTGTGATGACGTAAATGAAGATCAAGCAAATGGTTGCATTGCGGTGGAGGTAATTTTTGCGTGTTCATTAGGTTTCTTGTGTACATCTATGTTTAAAAACTTCAAGTAAAGACATTTATACTTTCAAATTTATATAATATTAAAATGAGCATAGGAAATATTAAAAACTTCATGTGACATTCAAATTGTTAAAGGATATGACAGTATAATAGTGTAGTTGGTTACTCATATGTATAGCGAGATATTAAAAAAAAAACTTTTCCAACACGCATTAGCTCTGTAAACTTGATGTTCGTAATATAAAAGAGTGTTTCTCAAAACCGCACACTTTAGTGGTTAGATTAGTAGTTTATCATCGGCGTATTTCTTTGTCAAATATAATGACCGAAGCATTAATAAGTATTATTGAGATCCCAGGACTGATAATAGGGCAATTTACGCGTTTTATCTAGCTTAAAAATATCCATCAACGCTGGCGCCGTCTTCGTAAGTATTGGAGCTGGACGGTACTCAACGTTGTCTAGGGTGGGCCAGAGCCTTCTCAGTATTCTGGGCTTAAAAGTTGTGAAAATGGAAAGTAAAGAAAAAAACAGCAGTGTTTTAGAGGTTCCTTTATTGGTCTCGTAGCATAAGGTTCGTGTCATCTAAGAAAATAAAAATCATAGCGTATTTAGTTAGTGGATGACGCGAAATGTTGTAGTTTACAGTACATACAAGGGTGTATGAATATAAAAATTATAATCCCCGCACCCCCACAAAATTAAATATGTTTATGCGTTATTCTCACTATTTACTGAGCAAAAATGAAAATTGTTTGTAGTGTATTTTCCTAATTCAAGCGCGACACCTAATGAACAAGGTTTGATTATGTTACAAGAAACCAATAATGATAATAATAATTAAAATACATATTGTAGAATTCTGATTAATTAAGACTTGATACAAACGCAATTCAAAAGGTAGACATGCTGTCTAAGATGGAATGTCATAACCAACTTCTTATTAAGGACCTTCCTAACTAAATTCTCGCGAATGTTATTTCGAAACTTGGTATCTTTAAACAACATTCATGGAATTTTAGGGTACGTTTTGCTTTTTTCTAAGAGGTTTATTTTATCTATATTTATTTTATTCAGTAATTTATTTTTAATGTATGTCTGCGAATTAAATTCAGTGTATCAGTATTCTGTTCAGTGAGTTATTGTTGCAAAACAGTAATAACCCACTTTGCAGAATACTGATAATCAGGACTAATTAGTAAATTCGTGATTCATAGAACAGGATATTAAGAGAGTTATTGATAAAAGCAAATTTTATATGCGAACCTTCCCGACTAAAACCTTGCAAATGCTATTTCGGAGCAATGTGTTATAATATCATACATAAAATCTACTTAATATTCCCCGTTATAATTTCTGTGACGTTACAGGTGGTTCTCCATGTTTCGTGTACATTCCACATCTCTGTGTACATTACGATTTTTTAAATTCAAATTCAAATGTAAAAAAATTAAAATTAGTTTGTATAGTAATTCGAGAAAATACGGAATGCAAATTTTATGATAACTTAGCATATCCTATGATCGTATCTGGGTTTCAAGGTACTTTTAAACCTAATTTCAACAGTATTTGTCTCGTACGTTTCCCCTACTATACAGGTGCACTTTCATATTCATAATATTAGTACGGATATCTACTTCATATATTTTAAATGTAATTTAAAAATATTTTGAACGAGAAAGGGAGTAAAACATAAACGGAAGAAAGTGATATTGCAAAGTGAAACAATATCTTATCTATTTAAAAATAATTAATTTAAACTTTAAAAAATAATAGCAGAAAATCCAAATCATTGAAAAATTTCGTGGGATATTTAAAAATATTTCGAAGAATTAGGGGAGGAAAATATCAAATAAACATGACAAATGAATGACAACAAGGTGAAATGAATGACGTTGCCTTCCTTGTACAAATGCCATACGTTGAGTTTCTTAAACTATTCTGCCTCGTCCGATACATCTTATTAAATATTACGGTTCACTCTTTATAACCATTATTTTGATTACTTTTTACGCGTATTCAATATTACTTTTTATACGTATCATATAATATATTTTTTCTATTAAAATATTAGTTCTAAAGAAGATTTATATCATAAACAACCAAATATGCATCTCAGTCCATATTTCTGCACCAAGAATTCATCGAAATATATTTTCTGTGAAATGGTCTTTATTTTACTTTATTCTCTAAGGATCAAATAATATTATAACTTATTTCGGCGTTGTGTTATTACTTAATTGTTTTTTTTTCTTCATGTAGAACATTTAGTAGGGGGTCAATGGGCTGATATGGCGCAGGTGGGATACACAATGCCTATAAGTGTATACCGTTAAGTGCCTGCATGCTGTCCCGTTAANAACATTTAGTGTCATCGCATTGCCTCTGGTTGGATGTAGCAATTTGAATGATAGTGTGTTTTTAGCGCGCTGGCTTTAGGTTTTGGAGGCGGGTCATGGACAACCAGTGAAAATACTAGGTTCCGCTCGCGCTGGTGAGAGACACTGTAATGCATTGGGGTTTCGGTTTACACTTCCTCTTTCCCCTTTCCTACTTACCTGAAGTTCTTAAATATCGTTCCGTCGAACCATTCGGCACATTTGCCATTTGATATTTGGCACTGTCAGGTACGTTCATCTTACTTATTTATATTTTCATTTAAGTTTTAGATATTATATCTAGTCACTGATTAATTCTTTTATTAAATTTTGTTAGTCTATGTTCAATACATTTTAAAAACTTTATTAAATTCTTCCTATTTTCAAATCAAATAACTTTCATGATCTTAATAATTAATTATTGAAATTTGGATCCTTAATACATTGTTTGTATTTCATTTTATTTTAGACTGAAGATGCAAGATAAGCTGACTAGCTTTCTTCCGAATAAACATTGTACTAGTAGACAACACCTCATCTGTCATTTATTCTCAAAAACTGACATAAAGATGATAGAGGCCTTGGTCTACAGATCACTCCGTCTAGAGTCATTTAATTTTGTGGTCGACTCCTCGTCGTGAGCATCGCTGTCATGAAATACATAGAAGGAGAGGCAGCTTACTACACTTTATCTGAGTAATCCGCATTAGTGAGAGGAGGCATGGATTCCAGTGGATTTATAGTCCCCGCCCTGAACGGAGGAGCGTGCGAAGCTTTGCAAACGACATAATCCTATTCAAAACGAGAGGCACGGAAATGATCCGCGCTTAATACTCTCACGAATGTTGATATTTATTTTGTCGCTTTCCGAAATTATCACCGTAGTTATTTGGATGTTGTTTATAAAGGGGCTTTCGTGAATTACAAATCTCTTTGACGAATGATGTGACCTTTTCTGTTCGGATTGCTGGAGTCATAAATTCTAATTTAATAAACCCTTTTCATTCGTTTGATAGGAACTCAAATGGAGATTGCCATGAGAGAGAATAGAGATTACTAAAATAATGCTGTGTTGTCAGATAATATTCGTGTCTTGGGATTGGGAAAAGGAGAGAAAAGAATAATATAAACAATAATAATGTTCTGTTATTGTTAAAAATATATCAAATAATTTAACCTCGACCGTTTTTAAATGAGATGTTCTACAGAAATTGGGAACTAAATGTCCGAAAAGCCCTATCTGTTCAGGTTTGGATTTCTGCTAGTACAACATATTGGTACAAGTGAATTACGTCATTTACCATCATTAGCCTCAATGCATATAACGTAGATAATAAATTATTGGCATCTGTTTCCTCANTTTTTTTTTTTTTTTTTTTTTTTTTTTGAAATTCGCTCTGTCAAGGTACATGTGGTCTGACAGGACCGGTTGATGTGGTGGCAACCGTGTGGGTTCCCGCTGAAGCTTAGGTTCAATAACCTCTGTTGTTTTGTGAACACACGTTAAAACTGTTGAAAACGTGGTCACACCCCTGCACCCCTTACATTATATCCACGTTCGAACGTTGGAGGCGAGATACTGGTTGGAATGTCCAACGTGTCTAACGTCCTTCGCCGATGTGAATATAGCGTTTGAGAAAAACATGAAACTAACCCCCGTTATTCTAGATGGAAACGAGATCTAGTGTTCTATTTTAGTTACTTGTCAGTAACACAAGTAGGTAATTTTATTATAATAAATTTAATAAATTTATTGTCAAGAAACAGTACAAACTGCGTATGACCACGTGGGGGAAAATAAACTAACTTACTCTCCGGAAGCAAGCAAGGGACCATCCCATCAATTCCGAACAAGGACCCTAAGGCAGAGGCGGATTCAAATTTTTTTTTTGCATAAGTTCCTAGATAAGATAAAAAGTTAGCTGCGAGTTATAATACATATATAATGTCAATATGTTTGTAATTTAACGCAAATATGTTTGTAAATTTGTATTATTATTTTGAGATAAGCATCGAACGAAAAAGATGGTTCTTGGTGAAATGCAAACACAGTATCTACGTTAACCTCAAATCAACATAATAACGCGCGATGCATACGCCACAGCATAGTCGTTACTAGTACTTTACCTTGCATACTAAAACACAGCGGCACAACTAAAGAACAGAATGAGCGCAACAACAGAAAGACAGTCTGAACATAGTACTGGCTCCGCAAATATAAACACAACACCACGTGGTTTGGTTCGTCTCAACAGTTTGAGGTAACTTCGGTAACCCGCGCGCACCCTGGTGTCGGCGTGGTCAGATGGTGCAAAACGTGTCGACGCGCGGCAAAATGAAAGCTTAAAAATCACGTGATTCTAACGCCAGCGGAAACCCCTGCCAGTGTAAAAGGCGTTGGGTGACAACGTGTTGTCGCGTAGCCAACCAAAAGAAGTAGATCCAACGTAACTGTACTGCAGGGGTAGACATCACTCTCTTTGTGCCGCAAATTTCTCCATTTCTGTTGAATCTACTATATATACTTCTTTGATTCAGAATTCGGTCTGGTTCAAGGTTAGAAAAATAAAATCCAATCTTCCAGTTTAATTTACTCAAAATTCTTCCTCAGGGTTTTCAAATGGTAATTTTGTGTTCTTATAACATCTTACTCTACTTCTGTTTTTTTCTTCAACCATCGTTTTCGCAGTCATTACAAAAATTACATTTTCCAAACCATCTAATTGCATTGGGATTGTAATTTCTAATGTTCGAAGTTGATTAAATATGTTATAGACATGTGACAAGTTCTATAGCATAAAGAAAGGTAGATACACTGAACAACCTAATAAAATCTTTGAATGGATGATAAGGATTCACACGGAACGAATGTTCATATAAAAGGCTTTTAATAATTAATAAATAAACTTTATTATCAAAAAATCAGTTAGAAGCTGCGTATGACCACATGGAGGATAATAAACCAATTTATTTTACTAATTTACTAATAATATTTGAGAATTGAGTCCACAGAGATACATAGATGTTACATTACATTTGCAGAATAACTTTATTTAGAAGTAAGCAAATTAAATAATTAATGAAAGACTTGTTCAACTCAGTTGAACAAAGTGGAGTTACCTCACTTTGCATTAATATTATTCACTTGATGGATTGGGAAAATACATTAATTTTGGACAAAGAAGTTAATTATTACAAACGTATATCAGAAGTGATATTTATAAGAAAATACACACGGAAGTTTGAATTTAGGCACAGACACTTAAAAGCTGTCTTGTATATACATTACTATATTATAACATATTTGAGTATTTTCTGCTTTGTTGCGAACATATTTTGTGTTTATTATTATGTTTAATATCATGTTCAATTGTTCCGTTGTTATTTTTNACTTAAAACGAAATCGAAACGTTGTGACTTCATTTCACAAAATGTAAATATTATTCAAAGTCCATAAAAGGTCGTAAGTCTCTCATTATTTACTTAATTAGAATTTTGTATAATCGACGTTAATTGTTGTAGAATTTGGCAAAGTAAACAAGCAGTGCAGTAACATTCCTTGCAATGACTTCCGGAGCATATTACATAGGGAGTTCTCCCATGTTAATATTATAATAAGGAAGAAAACTTCCAAAAATATTTTATACTGAACGACTGGTCATAGAAATGACACTTCTTGGGTTTCACTTGGTCTTGATTACTGATATTGTAGGTTTGTGTTACAAATTGATGTTCAAATTTACTGTAGTTGAATCATTTACTAAGATAACACGTACTTCTTGGTTGTTTGCCAATATGTGATGTCCATCGCAGCGAATACCGATGTCGCATAGACGCAGGTACCGAGCGCCCGCTTAGAGTTAATGACGTAGCTCCATGTCAAGAACAGTGACTCAGCATTAGAGACATATACAATGTCACTGCTCTCTGCATCTGGGGGAACTACCGTTAAAGACAGTAGTCTGAGTGTACGAACCTCTCTCCTTCCTCATAGGTACAGATTGACCCAAAATAGTCCTGCCAATACCCCTGGTTCAGTTGTTTCAGATCGACCCAATCTGGTCCTGACATGTCCCCTGGTGCCTTAGCAAGCTCAGACTGACCCAGAACTGGTTCTGCTAGCGTTACTTTTCCGCTGCTCTAGCCCAACTGTCTTCCGAGCCTGCGCGGTCCAACTTTTTCTGTCTTCCGTACACTTTCAGTCACTTAACGATGGTCAATGAGTCGTTCTTGGGGAGAACCGTTCCTTCTGGGACAAAACTGTGTCGCTCCAGAGTCGCCGCGTAAGTTGCCCGTTTAAGGACAATAAATAACTGCTTGCCTTGATGGGGTCATTCCGTATTCTCATTTGCTTTCTCTCTTCCTTCCACAGGCCTTTAGGGGAATAGGGCAGTTGCTCCTCAAGGTATAGGGTCCCTCCTTTAGAATGGTGACATGATTAAAGGATACGTCGCCTCACGACAGTCACTATTGTAACCTTGAATAAAATAGATTAGTGCTTGTTTAGCTTCACTTCACCTACGTGGCACTGGATCATCTGGATGAGTCGTTACGACGAGTGTAGTTGATCCTCTGAGGAGCAGCGGCGGTGAAGCAAGAACGGTGCTAAGTGAAACACTGTTTTTACAATGTTTCGCCGGTCTAAAGCTTTGACCTTATTGGTTGTGTTCACTGAGCTACTTGCACTTTTGTCCTTGCCACATAATCTATACGTTGTACTTTATTCTTTGGCCTATTCTTCGATCCCTTGGGTTGGCATGGACCGTGTTTCGCTCTTTCACTACGCTTTCGCACTGGTACCTTACAAATTTGGTACCCTACCAATATACACCTTCTCATGCATCTTCGATACCAACACGAAGTGTCTGCTGGAATTGTGAGTAATCAACCCGTGAATCAGTGGGAAACATGATTGGCCTCATCTCACCACCTCTGATGATATCAAGCGGAGACATGTTAATTACCAGCATTGTGAATGAACTGTAAAATTGAATACAAAAATGAAAAATTAAATTACTATCCAGGTTGGAGAAATATTTACGTTTATCATTAGCATCAGAACATTTGGTTTTCGGAGCCCCAAAAGAGAACTGCATCAAGTGATTAGATAAAACTATTATTAGATTTTGTAAACGACAGATATTATTTATCCACAATTATGGTATAGTTTGTACACGCAGAATAAAGAACATTAAAAAATAAAGCGAATTATAATTTCAGAACACGTGCTCCATTTTTTCTAATACTGCAGAATTACCTATTATGTAGACAATTATCAAAAGAAGATTATGTATTCAGTATAAATACTCCTTAAAAATTCTAAAAGCTTGCTTGAACTCTAGAAAAAATGGCCATTGAGTGGCGATTTTTACTCGAGGAAGAAAAAAGTTGTGTGCTATGGATTTGATTAATTAGTGGTTCATATTTTACCCTATGAGTTCTCTTAGGAGCAGAGAGGGATGTAGCTCGATGCTGATAGAAACGCACACGATGAGTTGTCCTCAGTCGCCACGGGAGGACACAAAAAGCGCCTCCAAGGCCTAGGGATTCCGAGGGCAACATCCGTCCTCGGTCCTACATAATGCAATGGAGCAAAGCTACCTAAATGAAGCTTCTACACGATGAGCTTTGCGTGAGCTGCTAGAGTTTGTGTGAGAGAAGCGGAAACGACGAGGGCTGCTTTTGCGATGCAAAACACTTCTCGTCATGTGGGTCGTCTGTCTGTTTGGTCTCCACTGATTCGGTGTACATTGGCGCTTTCCCGTCTTTCTATGGTAGTATTGCATTTTCTCTTCACGGGAATCGTCTACTCGAAGTCGTGTCTCTGTGCTTCGAGAAAAAAGGATTAACAAAGACACATTGTCTTTATTGGTTTATTGCATGTTAGTCGCAGTAAATTACTGTAATTTCTACAACGTGGTTTGTAACAGCTCTCTTGACAATTTATTTATTTATTGTCAGTCTAACTGGCTTGGTGTTGGTATTAGAACCTGTACTCAATGTAGCCAACGCTTTTACTTCGTCATCGTCCACAAGAGTAAAATGATATTTGTACCTCGCGTTATGTTGGCAGGACGTTCGAATTTCTGAAATCTTTAAATCATCGCCAACCTCTGACATTAATTCAATTCACTTAATTGCTCTTGTGGTGCTCCTGTTCTGTTCTTTATGCATCAAGCATGTGGAGCAAATATTATCTTGTCGTAATTTGTCGTGTTATCAAATTGTATTTCTTTAGATCAAATAATCGCTTTTGTGACTACTATTAATATGTATTTGGATATAACTTCGATTCGCAGAAGTTGGCAATTCGTGTTAGGCAGCCATTTTGCATAATTTTCGGTTGCAAAGTTATATGACTTGGAGTATAACTAGATTCCACGCGGTATTTTACACTCTCGAGAGTGGATTTAGTGTTGATAAGGTCCGAAGCAAAATTAAGACATGAGTAAGCTAAATACAGTATACATGGATTATCTATCTACCTATCATCTATATTATTATTATTATTATTATTCATTTTCTCGGAGATATACATCCGGGACATAATGAGTGAGGGGCCATTACGGCACACCTCTCTCCGTGCTAATATTTTATGTTTAACACAGTGCGCACTATTCTACAAGTTTCTAAAATAATTGATTTCTGTGTTTTAATGATCATTTCAGTTGAGTTTAGTTCTATTTTTTCAAGGTATTTTCTAAGATTCTTATTTACTAAACCATTTGCTGTAATAACTATAGGAATGATATCTATGAAATTAAGTCCATATATTTCTTTTTACTCTATAGCCAGAGTAAAAAGTATTTGGATATTTTTTGTGATTCAGCTTTATTGATGTTGTGGTCTGCTGGGTGAGTGACATCAATGAGAAATGCAGATTTTTCTTGTAAGTCATGGAGGAGGATGTCGGGTTTGTTG
>NNCF01127989.1:331863-344178 GCA_002313205.1 Laupala kohalensis
TTTTTTGACGAGTACATGAAGGTAGAAATGATTGACCCAAGAAATTCAGAGAAATTAATTGAAACGCAGAAGTAATTTTTTCGTATTTCAACGATAAGAAATTTTTGAAGATTATTTGTGGAGACTGATGGATAAGAAAAGAAGAACTATGTACGTACGAGAGGATAAGAACTATGTAGTATAAAGAAACCCTGTATTCACTCTGTTTGAGGCAGGGACATTAAGTAAATAATGAATAAATAAATAAAAATAAATAAGGTTTTGTTCAATGGAATCATAACTGTAGGTTCGACTTTCTGATGAAACGTATTGAATATTTTCAATTAAAAATATGTGCCATCTCGTGTTAATAGCACTCAGGTTGGAGGAAATGAGTTATGCAGTGTAGTTATGAAACGTGTGTAACAATGCAATAGACGCTGAAATGATGTTGAAATGAAAATATGTAACAATGCCGTTATTATTTTTGTCATCCAGACCGTCTTCAATGGTTCTTCCTCGCTAAGAGAAAATAAGCGTAAGATTGCTCTTAGCGCGGACTGTTGACGATGATCCGACGAAAACGATTTATGACTATGAAAAAGAAAATGGTGAAACGTGACAAAATCTTTTATTAATCATGTTACGTCGAATGAAAATGGTAGACGGGACCGGGATTCGAACCCGAGACCTTGAGCTCTACGCGCTCATGCGCTTACCGACTGCGCCATCCCGTTCGCTTCCCGGGTCCGTCTATCATTATCATTCAACTTCCCGTCTACCATTTTCATTCGACGTAACATGATTAATCTGTTACCTGGCGGTGAGGTTCACCGCAATCTAAGAGATTTCTACCTTTATTTAAATTTTATTTTTCCCCATGGCCACCTTGTCTCGATTGCGGTGCAAACCAAGGTTCTCCATTTCTCATTCATCATTATCTATGTGATCTTCAGTACCGCATACCGTATACTCATTAAAACGAGCATCACTTCCCCAGCTGTGTGGGAACTGTCTCTGACACTGAGTCACCTCACACGAAAATGTAATGACTTCGACACTGCGACGCCTTTTGCGACTTTGGTTAATCGGAACGTAGCAATTGCTTAGTATGAACTTTTTTCGTGCGTCCCAATTCATTCTCCCGGGCAACTCCAGGTTCATTCAGGTAGTAGTACTACAAAAACGGGTGTTTTACAGGAAAGGAAAAAAAAATCTGAGAAACTAAAAGCAAAGTACTAGATGACGAAGATAAGGAAAATCTCTTAGGTTGTAGAGTACTTCGTAAAAGAAGTGTTTTCCAGTGAAGACGAAATCTGAAGTGACATCAACCTCTAGAGAGGAGGTCCATGTTTCCAGCGGAGCTCTGCTCGCGCGCATAAAAGGAACATGTTGAAGTGGAGACTAGGAGACGCACAACTACAGAAGAGAAATTGAAGGGAAGATGGAAAGGGAGGAAAATATAACGTGAGCAGCTGTCGTTCGAGAACGCCCAGAGAATATTTGATGTGTTTTGCTCACTCTCTATATTCTTTCAGTAGAATGATTCTTGTAGGAAAAATACTTCAGCATTTTCGGAAATGTAAAGTGATATTTCGTGAAAAGAACATATGATAAGTGATAAATATATTTTATAATATCATCGACATACACACTAAATTGCTACTTGTGTGGAAGTAATTAATTTCAAATTCCTTGAAGGTTCCTAGACAATTTAGTACCTCCTGGTATGTATATATGCATGTTTAACTCTTCAATTCTAAAAAGGTCGCTAGGTGTCAAAACAATTGGCCTCTAAAATTTTCAGATCATCAGGGTCTGATTAAACTGCGGGTGGAGGGGATAGTTCATTCACACTTTTATTGTTTTCCTCAGTACTTATGAGCTGTGAGGGAAGAAAGGGATGAAAGATATCACCTGGAAAAGAGATTCATGAGGGACACGATAGATGATAGCCCACTCATTGTGACGAGCCCTTAAAGCCCCACAAAAAAAAGTACTCATCAACTTGGACTATGCGAGGGCATATGTTTGATGCAGCCCTTGAATCCATATGTTCTATACAAGGTGTAATGGGAATGAAAAGTGTTTTTTATACCGCATAAGATATTAGTTGGGTTACCAAAATATATAGCACAATTACATAGCAGTTGAGTTATGTTGTACTTTACAGAGCTCCAACAAAATTGTTCAAAAGCGTCTCATTCCTTATAATTTGTCCAGCTTATTTCTTATAACTTATTGAGGTTATCGAGAGGCATGAAGCACGTTGAAAAATCAAAGATCGCATTACAAAAGAGTATTTTGCTGACAAATTATAAAAAATAAGACGCTTTTGAACAATTTTGTTGGAGCTCTGACTTCACTCTGGAAGAAATTAAGCTTGAAAAAGGTTTTTGAGGCGAGAAATGTACAACGCATTTAATCAGCGAGGAACTAGAATATGTCAAGAAAAATTTCTTTTAACATGAACGTCTCGGTAGAGCAGATTCTTGATTAGTTCCATCCTCTTCGTTGAGGACCAGATCATAGCTGATTCTTCCGTATAGCACACGCCCCCACCGATTACCTCTACCCTTCTTCTTCTTCTCCCACCTCTTATTTATACACGTACATGAACATACAATTATGATAGTTAATTTTCAGTAGTTTCTTTGATTATTATTCATCATGATATATCCGGCCAGATAAATATAGCGACGAGCTAAAAATTGAACCCGGGACTCGTACATTGATCATGTGGATGTTTCCCCCTACACCACCCATTCACCTTCCACTTTCAACTTCATTTACCATTCACTAGCCATTTTCATCTGCCCGAAGATATTACATACCTTCTTCACGTACACGGAAGAATTATATGCAAAATCCATTTTGAACATTTAAACAAATGTATTAGATCATGCCAACGGTTCGGCCATTTGGCAGAAGTATGTAGAGAAAAAGAAAATGCATGTGGTCATTGTTCAGAGACCGGCCATAAATATGTAGACTGTATAAATAGGACTGGAACAATAGTTTGCCCAAATAAATAAAAGTAAAGGATTACCACATGACCATAAGACAACAGATATAAACTGAGAACAGAAATACAAGGTTGGAGACTAGACAGAGATGTAACATCGGATCACAAAGGAATTTTGTTCCAAGTGAATACTAATATACATACTGAAAGAATGCTAATGACGCAAAGGAATTTGAGAAAAATAGATGTGAGAAAATTTCGACAACTCTTAACAAGAGCAATAAGTTGGGGAGATAGAAGACAGATTCAATTAACAGATTCGTAGACTATATTCAATTAATAGTTTTAATAGTAGCAGCGGATTGTGCACCCAAAAATGAGGACACAAAACATGTTCGGGAAACATGTGTTGGAAGCAAGAATTAGATGCTTAGAAGAAAAAGGGAGTGACAGTCAGAATAAGATATCAGCGTGCGAAATGACAGGGGATGAGCACATATAAGGAACAAGAGGAATACAAGAAAACACTCCGTGCTAATAGGAAAAGGATTAAGGAATGTAATTCCGAAACACGGGAGGAATATGAACAGGAGTGTACGCCAAAGTATCAGGGGTCTACCGTATCTAATTACACGGGATAAAATGAAGTCGAAGCAGATATGGAGTATGTTGACTGACGGACAGCAGATCACTGAAGCTACGTCGCAAAAACTTTTCGAAGTAGTTACCAAGGGATGGAAAAATAGAAACTTGGGCAAGGGTGAATGTGGAGCAATTCAGAACTGAAGAAACAACAGGAGGCGATTTGGGTCAAAGCTCTAAGAAAAGGGAAAACTGTGGGCTTCGATGGGATCACCAATGAACTAATAGAAGTAAGTTATCCCATCATAAGAAATGAATTTAAAGATATATATTTATATATTATATATATAGTACATGTTTGGAAAAATGTATTTTTCCTCGGGCTTGAAAAATTGAAAAAATCAAGGTGTTCCACAAAGGAAGAAATAGAAAAATTGATGATCCAAACTCGTAATCGTCCAATAAGTCTGTTACCATGTTTTGGGAAATTATTTGAGAAAATAATGATGCAGTGGATAACAAATTGGGTGGAGACAATGTTTTAGATGAGCTCCAATATGGATTTCGTAGAAGACGGTCCACTGTACAAGCTTTACGAACACTTGGATACATGTTCAACAAGGGAAGTTAGGAATGACAATTTCCCTTGATATTAAGGTAGCGTTAAATATGTTAAATGGGAAAGAGTGCTTGAAAAACTAAAGTATGCAAATCTCAGTCCTCATCTTTATAACATATTTGCAAGCTATTTTGAAGAACGAACGTCGTTTATACAAATAGCAGATGAAAGAAACTTATGGGACATGGACAAAGGATTCCCGCACGGGTCTCATGGAGGTCCGCTGTTTTGGAATTTAACGATCTCCTAGGAACAGTACGGGTAAACAGCTACAAAATATTAGCATATGCTGATGATATCGTCATCTTTCTGGAAGGAAGATCACGAAGGGGAATTGAGCAAACAGGAAATACAGTGTTAGAAATATGTGACAATTGGTGCAAAAATAATGACTTGGAAATAGCAGCAGACAGAACTTAATCCATGGTTTTTGGAAAGAGAAAGTTTTTGGAGAGAACACACTTTTAAGTTACGAGGAAGGAAAATTAGAGTCGTGAAAATTATATCTATCTGGGAATTAAGTTGGATAAAGGAATGAATTTGACCGACACATAGATTATTAACTGGACAAGAAAAAGAAGGTTTACTTTTCCTTTTTACGAGTAGGACTCAATAAATTCAGTGTCGATAGGAAAGGGCTTACACAGTTATTTAAAGGTGCTATGGAAACGATGTACACATAAGGGTGTGAAATTTGGCATAGTGTATTACGTAATAACTTTCCTTGTAAAATATTAGCGAGAATACATCATATTTGTCTTTTGCGATTATGTGGTGCTTATAGAACAGTGTCAATTGACGCATTAAAAGTGTCAATTAGAGTGATCCCAACGAAGAAATTGGTTCAAAAATTTGTTTTGCGATCAATTATGTACCGTGAAGGACAAATAGTGCTTGATGGAAGAGTAATTATTCGAGAAGAGAAAGACTGGAGAAAGAAAATAACGAATGCATTGCTGAGTGCATGGTAAATAGAATGGGTTAGAACATCTAAAGGCAGAGATTTGTATTAATTAATACCAAAGGTGAATTATGTAGAAAGACATAATACGTGGTTCAGCCGGAGTGCAGAAATAGCAGAATTTTTAACGAATCATGGAGACTTCAAGAAATATTTGTAAAAAGATTTAATCTAGTAGATGGTGACACGTGTGATTGCGAACAAAATTCGGAAAACCGCGAACACGTATTTTGGGAAGATGTTTATACTACGGGGAAGAGAGAGAGAGAGAGAGAGCAAGATATCTCAGAAAAATAAAAACTGTGGTGAGTACGTTCGGACCAGAAATGATTAAAATGTTCAAAGAATACGTACAAAGAATAAAACAAAAGTAATGAAAAGTTAATGAATACAAACGAAGAATTAAATGATAATGTCGTGGAATGTATGAAGATGGGGACACGACTTGAAACAAATAAATGAAAAAAAAAAAAAAAGTTCATGCTAAGTTTCGGATGTTCCCCTTCAATACCCATCTCAGGCTCCCGGAAGCTCAGGTGCTCCAACCAGGGTACTTTGGTTCTTAACACGAAGACGCCACAACTGGGCGCTTATATCTATTACTGCAATCTCTAAATCTATATCGTGGGTTTAATCTGAGAACTTCAGAGTTGCAAATGCTCTTATGTCCTATCCCTTTAAAGAGTTCGCTCCGCTCCATCAAGGTGGGTTCATTCTGGACTCTGTATTTCTCCAATGCGGTACAAAAGTATTAGATATTAAAGAGGTAAAAAGTAGGTCTTAAAGGTTTGGATAATTATCCTCATTATTGAAATATTCAGCTAAAAAATTAATGTGATGAAAACAGCTTTGATATTACAATGCGTTCGAGGATGACTGATAGTTCATACGTTTAGTTGGGCGTCTCTGAGAAAAAAAGACACGATTCACTTATTAGAAACGTTGTATGAATTTTTCGGTAAAATAACTGTTAATTATTATTTGAAATATCCGACAAAATTTAAATGGAATATATGTCTGGTATGTTAGTAAATTGCCTAAGCGAAGTGTCATTTAAAGTTTCATCTATTCATCACTCTTCTCTTGTAGCTCAGATTCCATTGGTCGTGTCATATTATTACTATCTTTGGATAGTTAAAGTAGTTAAACATTTCATAGAATCATCTCAGAATTGATTATATGACGAGGGAAGGAAAATAAATATTCACTTTACCAAGGTAATAACAAAGTTGGAAATTTATCAGTTACATTTGTTGTGTAGTAATTACGTGAAAAAAATATTTGAAGAATATTAGGAATTTGTTTAATTTCGACTTTTCCAGATATTCGTAATTGTTTTTATGTGTTTCTATGGTAACCCGTCAAATAATAATAAATTTATTGTCAAAAAACAGTACAAACTGCGTATGACCACGTGGAGGACAATAAACTAATTTACTCTCCGGAAGCAAGCAAGGGACGTATTCCATCAATTCCGATCAAGGGCCCTAAGGCAGAGGCGGATTCAAAAATTTCAGCAAAAGTTCCTAGATAAGATAAAAAGTTAGCTGCGAGTTATAATACATATATAATGTCAATATGTTTGTAATTTAACGCAAATATGTTTGTAAATTTACATGTACAAGTTATTATCGAACTATAGATTATTCTGAGTATAGTGTTTAAAAATCATAAGAATTGAAAAAACACTAAATTCACGATTTATTGTTACAATAAACACGCCCCTAGACAAAGCCTAGAGAACCTGTATAAGAAATCCGCCTCTACCCGAAGGAAAAACGGAGAAAAACCCGGGCCAGGATGGGGCTACAGAATTAATGTACACAACCGTGCCAAAGTTGAGTACACATAAAACTAAATTAATATGAGCCATACGGCAACACAATCATGCAAGAAAATAGTTTTTGAAATTGTTATAAGTTATTTAAAAAGTGCTACAGCAATGGCGTGATAAAGTACAAGACGGATTTAACTTTTATTAAAATCAATAAATTCTTTTACAGTGTAGAAGCACTGGTGCAGGAGGTAGTTTTGAACCGCGGATTTGAAGATATTCAATTTCATAATGTCTTTTATATTCTTGGGCAGGGAATTATATAGAACGATTCCCGAAAGATGCGGTCCTTAGAAAAACGGAATTGGCAGGAGCTGTTCTGTAGGGTCAACTTTAATTCAAGACTGAAGGCACTTCTAACCCGCAAGGGGTGGGAGTGCGAGAGGGAAGTGCTTAGAGCTTGGTGTTGCACTTACTTACGAGGTCGCCGGCTGCTCCTCGTGCGGGCGAGCTATTTCCACTTACAGTTTCTATTAAGAACCAAGGAACGTAGTTAGTGGCCCGGGAGGGAAGGCGAATAAGTATATCGAGAGCACTAAGTGAAACGTCTACGAAATGTGTTGAGGTTACCGTACCCTTGAGACCCTTACAGCTAAGTAACTTCCACAAAAAAAAATTCTGGACGTGAGTTGAGATCAGATGGGATTATTGTAGACGCTGAAGAAGAAGATAATTCGGGTCTAAAAATGATGAGAAAGGATATATTTTAGTGGTTGTGCTAGGAAGAGCTAGTACATCAATCAAATGATTTTCGATAGATAAATATTGTGTTATCATTTTTCTTGCAAGTTCTTCACTTTTTATCTTGTCCGAGATGATAACTGGAAAAAGGAAAGTGTCAGTTGCAAGACACACATTTCCTTAACTAGTTATGAGTGAATACGTTTTATTAGCTCCTTGGCATTCAACTAAACTTCAGAAATTTAAAGTACTATTTATATTTTCATTTCTGTCATTGAACTTATTTATTTGTTTATAATTTGTAGAGGTAATTGTTATAAGTAAACTACTTTATTAATTATTACTGTAATCTTTGATAATGACACCTAAATTTATGTCTAAACATTGTCATTATTGTACTGGGGCGTAATTGTCAATACATTCGTCTATCATCATAGTTAATATTTTAAATACTCTTTATTAATATAAATTAATACTCTATTGAGGTTATGTGTGTTCCGAAAAATCTGTTAATGATCTGTTATACCTCTTAGTTTTACTTTCTTGAGAAGAGCTACATATTTGACGGACCGAAACGTCGGAAGTAATTTAATAAATTTGACTGGCACGTTTTCTTGATAAAGATTGATTTGGATATTACTTCAAGCAGCTATTCCTGTTCTTTATAAATTGTCATGTTTTCAAGAAAAGATATCTAGCAAAAGCTTTGATCCCTGGTTAGCTTTTAATTAAAATTATACATAATCTTTATGTCGTGGATTGATAGTGATTTAATTAAAGGAATTTATATGGCCTCGGAGTACTTGACTTTGCAAAGAAATTTACTTCGCAGTACTGAGTCACTGGTTGTTCCGTGTCTCGAGCGAATGAGTCGTTGTGCACGCCTTGTAGGAACGGCAGACTGGTAGAGTGTGCTAAATGAAGGTCATATCAATTAGTCTTGGTGACGATATGGAGTGATCGAAGTATGACAACCAACTGAGAAGGACTAAAGGAAGATGTTTACGGGGCCAGTGAACACCGCTCTTCGATATCGCCTTGTAACTCCGCTCAGTGGAGTATATTGAGGCGAAACCAGTCCAAAGGAATTTTATCAAGTTAATTTGATGGATTTTGACGAATTATCTTTCTTACTCGATTATAAAGAAATGTCGCGTTAAGTTAAATGTATTTTGTATTCAAGAGATGTATCAAATATGTATAAACAATTTAAAATAAGCTGTATTTAAATTTTCTTAATGTGAATAATGGACATACTATTTGTTTATATGCTTAAAAATGATTTTTTGCCATAATTTACCAAATTTACTGGATAAAATACTTTTGACCAGGTTTCGCCTCGATAAACTCCACTGTGTAGAGACACGAAGAGGTGTTGAAATGCGGCATTCAGTAGCGCCGTGTACATGCTCTCCTTAAGGGTAGAGAAAGATGAGAGCATTGTGGGTTATGACTCTAGCTGGAGAGACTGGAGTGTTGGGCAGACACAATGAATCAATCTATCGGTCAGAGTCAATCGAGGAGTGCGCTATATACGCGAGTACGCCTTGTAAGAATATGCGATGGCAAGTTGACTATACGCTTATAAGGGCTCTAATGACCTTGACGTTGGCGAGCCCTAAAACCCCATGAAAAAACAAAATTCTCCACGCGAATCTTCGTTCATCTCCGTCGACCGATTTCACTATTTTCCATTTTTATCATTTAATTTGCATTTCAGCTGTTATTAGATGATAGATGTCAATGTAATAATGTATCTGCATATTGATTTTCTCAATTTTTCCTCATATTCTTCATAATCATCGTTTTTATATCTCCTTTTGAGGTTAAATGCTTGTTTTTTCTCTTCTTACCTACAGAATTCATCACATTTTATTCCAGCCCCCATAATGATTGTGAATCTATTATAGATTAGTATAGATTAGTAATCGAGTAAGATTGTTTGGAGAGAAGGGATATTGCTTCACTATTAGCATGTGCTGTTATTAGTGTGAGATTCATTTGTATCTGTAGTGTAAATATCATTCTTGTCTGTAGTGTGTTGTAGGTTTTACATGTAAGTGAATTTTAAAACGTTTACTTGGCTAATAGTGAAGGGAATAACATTACCATAATACAATCTACATATGGAATAACAGCTTTCAGAGGTGCTTTGATTATTTACTAATGAAAATTTATTGTCAAAAAAAGCTGGTACAAACTGCGTATGACCACGTGGAGCTCAATAGACTAATTGGACATAAGCAACATACATAAACAATAAAAATTTCAAGAAGATGTAATCAACTATTGAATTTTGTATTAACTCCCGTTTTCCCAGCCTTTCATTCCACCACAACATTCAGTCATCATTCACCCTCATGTATTTCATCATTCACCCTCACTCGTATCAGGGAGTTTAGTCAGGACGGGCATCCGGACCCATTGAAATTCCCCAGTCAAATCAAAGGAAGTATAACCTCCGACCCCTTCAAGAGCAAATCGACACGAAAAGTAATCAAACCCAATCATTTTCATCAAGGAATGCATTCAATTGTATTGATGTGCGGCGGAATTTTTAATTTAAAAAAAATTAATTTTATGAAATATGGTTTTATCTGAAATGACCTTCGCAAAAGAATTGCAATGTGTCCCTAATTACTCTAATTATAACATTAACTAAAATTCTTGAACGGAAATAGTACTAAAAAATAATTTAAATTACAGTTTATGGACCGTTTTATCCCACCAAATAGACAAACGGCAATGTCAACAGAGGGAATTAACAGAACTACACATTCAGTCCACTTCCAAGGGGTGAAGTTACAACTTTTAACAGCAGCCCCTAAAACTAAGTTACGTGCCACCAAAATCGCGTTTGCAGAAAGTGGGGGTCAATGACACTATAGTCGTCGTCGACGCCCCCATTTACAAAATAGTGAGCACATGAAATAATAGTAACCGTGAATCTAAGTAATGGAAAATAAAATCATATTTGCTTCTTCAGTATGCATTAAGCGCTGGAGTAATTATGTTCACTTTTATTGAAGGAGTTAGGTAAAAAGGGAGGTAAGTAGTTTCAGTACACAAATTTGTTACTTTGTTAGTGTCTTTCTGGCTTTATAAGGTATGTGAAAATATTAGAGAACAAATTTTATATCGATGATGGAATGACTCGGTAATGATGGAATGTACTTGATTTTATGCATATGTCTGTATGTCTAAATAACAAGGTTTTGAAAAAAAAATTCCAGGTCTTTGGTCTATCCGTCTTTTCATGTGGCTTAAATGACAAAACCTTAACGTACTTTTCATTATCTAATTATTTCCATAACTGTACACGTTACTATGGATATTTAAATGGCGTTTTTGGCATATACCATAAGTGCGTTTTTCTCATATATGCATTTTTCGCATATCCCAAATGTGCGTTTTACTTATATATGCGTTTTTCGCATATCCCATATATGCGCTTTTTCCAAATATGCGTTTTTCGCATATCCCATGTATTCCCTTTTCCTCATATATGCGTCTTTCGCATATCCCGTATATGTGTTTATCTCATTTAAACGTTTTTCGCCTATCTTATATATGCGTCTTTCCCATATATGCGCTTTTTCCATAAATGCGTTTTTCGCATTTTCCATATATGCGTTTTTCCCATTTATACCTTTTTTGCTAAACCCATATGCGCGTTATTCCCGTATAAAGCGTCCTTCGCATAACCCATATGTGCGTTTTTCCAATAAATGCGTTTTGCCCATATATCCGTTATCCTCATATATGCGTTTTGCCCATATATGCGTTTTCCCCATATATGCGTTTTTCTGTGCATTTTTCCCATATATATGAGTTTTTCACATATATTTGCGTTTTTCCCATATATAGGCGTTTTTCCCACATATATGCGTTTTAGGCATATATGCGTTTTAGGCATATATGCGTTTTACGCATAAATACGTTTTTCCCATATATTTCCGTTTTTCCCATATTTGTCCGTGTTTCCCATATTTGTCCGTGTTTCCCATATTTGTCCGTTTTAACCATATATGTCCGTTTTCCTAACATATATGCGTTTTTCCCATATATGCTTTTTTCATATATATGCGTTTTTCACATATATGCGTTTTTCACATATGTGCGTTTTTCCCATATATGCGTTTTTCATATATATGCGTTTTTTACATATGTGCGATTTACTTATATATGCGTTTTTCCCATTTATGCGTTTTATCTGAATACGCGTTTTTACCATATGTGCATTTTTTCGATATCTGCGTTTTTCCAATATGTGCGTTTACCCCATATATGCGCTTTTTCATATATGCGTCTTTCCTTTATTTGCGTTTTCCCATATATGCCTTTTTTATATATGTGTTTTTCCCATATGTGCGTTTTTCCCATATTTGCGTTTTTTTCATTATTTCCTTTTTTCCCATATGTGCGTTTTTCCCATTTATACGTTTTCCCCATTAATGTCCGTTTTTCCCATATTTGGTCGTTTTTTTCATATACGTCCGTTTTTCCCATATATGTCAGTTTTTGCCATATTTGTCCGTTTTTCCCATATTTGTCCGTTTTTCCAATATATGTCTGTTTTTCCAATATATGTCTGTTTTTCACATAGTAGTGCGTTTTCCCATATATGTGTGTTTTTCTTATATATGTGCGTTTTTTTCATATATTTGCTTTTTTCATATGTATATGGTTTTTTT
>NNCF01127989.1:345881-372094 GCA_002313205.1 Laupala kohalensis
CATATATGCGTTTTTCACATATGTGCGTTTTTCCCATATATGCGTTTTTCATATATATGCGTTTTTTACATATGTGCGATTTACTTATATATGCGTTTTTCCCATTTATGCGTTTTATCTGAATACGCGTTTTTACCATATGTGCATTTTTTCGATATCTGCGTTTTTCCAATATGTGCGTTTACCCCATATATGCGCTTTTTCATATATGCGTCTTTCCTTTATTTGCGTTTTCCCATATATGCCTTTTTTATATATGTGTTTTTCCCATATGTGCGTTTTTCCCATATTTGCGTTTTTTTCATTATTTCCTTTTTTCCCATATGTGCGTTTTTCCCATTTATACGTTTTCCCCATTAATGTCCGTTTTTCCCATATTTGGTCGTTTTTTTCATATACGTCCGTTTTTCCCATATATGTCAGTTTTTGCCATATTTGTCCGTTTTTCCCATATTTGTCCGTTTTTCCAATATATGTCTGTTTTTCCAATATATGTCTGTTTTTCACATAGTAGTGCGTTTTCCCATATATGTGTGTTTTTCTTATATATGTGCGTTTTTTTCATATATTTGCTTTTTTCATATGTATATGGTTTTTTTCCATATATATGCGTTTTTTGCATATATGCGTATTTTGCATATATGCGTTTTATGCATATATGCGTTTTTCCAATATGTGCGTTTTACACATAAATACGTTTTTCCCATATTTGTCCGTTTTTACCATATATGTCCGTTTTCATAACATATATGCTATTTTCGTTTTACGCCTATACGCGTTTTTCGCATATCCATATATGCGTGTATTTGATACGGAAGAAAAATCTTTAATGCGTTTGTTTTCTTTTGTGCTAATAGAGGGGCGCCTGGTGACTGAATGGGAATACTTCCGACTGACCTATTTAACTTGATGACTGATAATTAATTGTTTCGATATCTTGGGGGTTGTGTCTGCCGACTTTTATTTCATACAAATGTCAGGAAAAATTGTTCAAACAATTTATTTTAGATTTGTTAATTATGGGAGGGAAATGTTAAATTTCGGAGAAAAGTATTTATGTACAGGGAATTTCTCATATTTAAGTTAATGTACTATGTTAGGGGTGGGGATTAACGGTAACGATCAAAATAAGTTTTGTAATTTAAACTTTTTCATAAGATTTCTTAAATATTGTTTCACAAACACATCATAACCTCAAGAATAATCTACTGGAACAATTGTGATTAAGTGCTCTTCTTCAGTCTAAGCTGCAATGTGGGTTTCCGGAAGTTTTTTAATAAACAACGTGAATATCATCTGCACATTTTGTTATAGTAGTGGCTTAAAGGGAGATGTAAGAATTCTGGCATAAAAGAAATATTTGTGACACCGTTTGTGATATTTGTTTCATTTTTACAAATGAAGAAATTTTGAAGAGCTAAACAAATTCTTGGTAAAGGACGTGTTTTCTTTAGATAAATTATTCTTTAAGCGTTGTTGAATTTGTTATGAGAATTTTTTATCATAAATTCCTCGTATTAAGTCCGGTGATCATCAACCACTCCTCTATCTTCCAAATTGTTTGATATCCCGCCTCCCGTGAGAGGCAAGTGTGAAAATGATTCATCCAATAAAGTGCTTCAATCACATTAACATAAGCGTAAACCCTTTGAAGTCGATGTCACTCCAATGCTATCCGTACTTTCCCTCCATGTTTATATTTACATGCTTCTCCAGCTGCGATTATACTTCAAAATAAATCTATAGGCTAAGAAAAATATTTAATAATAATGACATTATATAAAAAGAACGTAACCGTTGTTTCCAAACCAAGATATACACATGCTTCAAAATAAATACTCTAATATTCTTTAATGGCTTATGAAGTTTGCAGTACCTGATTAGATAAAACAAGAAATATTTATTATGATGATACGGTTGTTAACATATTAAAGCAATGAAGCAAG
Organism: Laupala kohalensis; assembly: GCA_002313205.1. NCBI lineage: Eukaryota > Metazoa > Arthropoda > Insecta > Orthoptera > Trigonidiidae > Laupala > Laupala kohalensis. Next base: position 347,828 of record NNCF01127989.1, read on the forward strand.
TGAGTAAATTTTTAAAGAGGAATAATATTACATTTGTCACTCCAATAAATGCAATCATGTCTTAGACAATTTGTAACTTACAAGTATTACATTCTCTAAAGATCCTCCTCAGCAATGTATGTAGCGAGATATGTAACACTGGCATGACGACACTAATGATGTATTTTGAGTGAGATTTAAATTAGAAATGAGGGGAGGAGGATTTTTCCAAATATACGATAGAAATCTGCTCATTTAAAAATAGTTTTAAAATGAAGGTGAAGATAGCCAAATTTCTCTATTCCTTTTTATTTTTATAATTTTTTATTGAATTTCCATCTATCTTTCTTCGGATGTAAACATTTTTATCTTCTCCTTTCAACAGACGTATTGTTAATTTGTGCTATTTATATATTTTATCCACATATTCAATTATATAAACTTGTCATGCTTATCTTGAAATGAATATGTCGATATTCTTCTTCATTACTGCAAACAAATATTTAGATAGGCTCCGTTTGTCATTATAGAGATGATAATTAATCAATATCACGACCCATGAGGTAGACTTGTTTATTCTATTACACAAATATTCTATTACGATTTAACACGTGTTTATCTTTGCCATCTTCAGTTCTTAAGAATGAATAAACAAAATACTCATGACCCCTGCAGAACAAAAATATATATTTCTTCAAATATATTTTGAAGAGACAGATTCATCCATGAGGAATATCTCACTAGTCATAAGTCACCTTTTTTATATTTTATTATTTTATGAATTAATTGTAATTTTCGGTCTTAAGCCTCCCTCCTGATTGGGTTTATTGTTGGGTTTCACTCATTCGCTTAAAGTTCAATACCAAAGTGGTCCTTATCGTGTTTCCCCAGTAGTAAATATAATACGTACACTCCACCATTTAGTCTAATTTTGTATAGATTTGTAAATATTTTCAAAGTGGTTAGGCCTAAGAGTGGACCTTAGTCTGGTCCTTTCCACTAATAAAAACATTTTTTATTTACTTAGTCTGTGATTTAGAAGAAAACGGACGAATCTATCTACCAATATATTTATTCGTTATTAACACCTAAGAATGACTCAAATACATGTTGAAACGTCGTAAATATAACGGAAGAATCTTGCCTAATGGTGCTTAAATATCTTGTCATAATTGTTTCTGTTTATAGAAACAGAACTTCTCATCCAGAGGGTTGAAGAGTTATAATGGCGATCCCATACCCTTTGAGTCGTCGGCGTCATTGCAGATCCAGCAATGATGGCAACCATGCTGCCAACAGAGGAAATGACATGCGAGTGTTTGGAAATGAACATTGGACAGGCTGTTAGGGACTGGAACGTTCACGCATATACAGAGGAGTCAACGGGTTCTGACAGCAATTGGAGGGAGCAGGAGGAACGCTTTCGATAATGGTGCAAGTTCTGAGCCAACACGGTCCACACGGCAAATAACGCTCGTCGACAACAACGAAGCGTGTATACGCTCATCATCCGACATCGCTTTAAGCAGCTTGTTCTGGGACTGATCCACGACAAGAGGTCTGGGGGGGAGTGTACATAGAGCACCAACATCAATGTGACAAAAGGATGGATGGAACCCTAGATGGATGGTGTCTATATCATTTATCCTTCTGTTAGTCAAGCAAAAAAAGAAAAGAAAAAAGAAAATAATAAAAACAGTTTTACAAGCACGGAAGAAAATACCTCGTTACTATAAACAAAGAAGACCCCAAATTTATAATAATAATAATAATAATAATAATAAATTTATTGTCAAAAAACAGTACAAACTGCGTATGACCACGTGGAGGACAATAAACTAATTTACTCTCCGGAAGCAAGCAAGGGACCATCCCATCAATTCCGATCAAGGGCCCTAAGGCAGAGGCGGATTCAAAAATTTCAGCAAAAGTTCCTAGATAAGATAAAAAGTTAGCTGCGAGTTATAATACATATATAATGTCAATATGTTTGTAATTTAACGCAAATATGTTTGTAAATTTACATGTACAAGTTATTATCGAACTATAGATTATTCTGAGTATAGTGTTTAAAAATCATAAGAGTGAATAAAACACCAAATTCACGATTTATTGTTACAATAAACACGCCCCTAGACAAAGCCTAGAGAACCTGTATAATAAATCCGCCTTTACCCGAAGGAAAACCGGAGAAAAACCCGGGTCAAGATATATGTATTGTCGTTTAGTGAACGAGACTTCCTACCCAGTTAGCACGCGAATATCCCACGGAAGATTCGACCAGTCGGGAATAAAGTTGATTATGATTGTCAGGCACTTTACGAAAAGTAGAGGGGTAATGTAGCAGGGGAGTGGGGGAAAAGTTGTAAAGACATGTGCTTCAAGTTTCAAGTTTATTGGCAAATTGTTACATTTTGTAAATCTCCATATGGAGGTACAATAGTAAAAAAAAAACCTGAAAGAGAGGGGAGACCCTCTGTGCTCAGGGACAAGTATAGTAAACACACATAATACTTAGTAACTAAAAACTTATAATTATACATTTTAATTATTTTTATATCTTTCTTTGCATATTTTGTATTAAATATCAACAATGATTTATTGTCTTTTATAGTTAGATATGTAATTCTATTGTTCCTCGTGTAATTTAATAAGCTCAGAAATCTTTTTTATTTTTATTTTCTTATTACAAGAAGTAAAAGATTCGTGATTGTGTCATTATGTATTGATGCAAAAGGCCTTTTCGGCCGCATGACGGCCATCGTCAGTGCTACAAATATTTTTTTATAAAATATAAATTGAAACATTCTAAAAACAATCTACCCCTTCTTCTTTTAAAAGTTAATAATTTTTAAAATAATATGAAATTATAACAGGAAATGAGAAAGATGGCATACTCCAGGGTCCTTAGGCAAGCAGTGGCTGAAAGCACTGTTGTCTGATGAAGGATAAGGATTACATAGGGAAGTTTCAGGAATTTCCATTGACGTCATGGGTTTTCCGTGTAACGGGCTTCAGTTGTTTCAGGGGGGAGGAAATCTCTGGAATTCGATGAATGAGTGTGAACATGTTGGAATTAAGTGAATTGTGAATGTGATTTTCTAGTTTAAGTTTTTATAAATAAATAACGACAGAATGATAAAATGTTTTATTTCTTGTAATGTACATCAATCTGTCAGCATCAGACCAATTCCTCCAATTATTTAATTTTATTAGACAAATTTATTTATTTCATGTATTATGGCGAGGCTATGAGGCTTCAGGCTATGAGGCTTACTCTTCCACCAAACCGTGACTTGAGTGAGGGAAAGGGGGAGGAGAGATGTTGGGTTGCCGAGGACGTTGTAGTACCGAAACGACATTTGTCTGCAGTACGCGAGGGAACCCCCCAGTGAAAACCTAATCTTGTGGATATCGTGAAGGCTATGACACAACCACTAGACCACCGTTTCTAGGAGAACAGTGTGGCCAAAGTATCTATGTATCGGAAGAAAGTAACTTCGCGCGACTATTTCAGGTTTAAAGAGAGAGATGTAATTTAATTTGTTAGTGTAGAAACAACATTACTCAGTTATTTACATTGAGTGTTGTACGCGGGGACATTATTTGACGGTAGTTAACAGTCTCATCATTCAATGTGTGCATTCAACCCTAAGTAATGTACTAGTGATGATATGTAACTAAAAGATAGATACGGAGAGAAATTATGACTGTGAATAAACAGCTCTTTGTCAGCGATGATCTTAATAGTTTACAATGGACTATTATTTCCAATAATATTGATCAGTGTAATAGATAAATATATGTATGTATTAGAAGAGGTCAGAATAATTTTCACGTAACGTTAAGTATCTAATGGGATGGATATTGTTGTTGTTAATTAGTAACTAGAGTTTACTTTTAACTCTGATCCCCACAAATGACTAACATAAAAAAATGATTTTGTTCGCACATTTGTGATATTGTATCGTGAAAACAATATAGGCTAGACCAGAGTCTAGTAAAATGCGTAATAATTTTCTTTTTCAGGGGTTCCAGAAAGCTAATGTCGGTAACACAGGTCTCCTTAAAACTCGACGTGTCTTGCGAGAGCGTCCTGCGTATCCGTTAAATGACTGAGCATGCCTAGCGAGAGTCATAAATTATTATTTTTTACCTAGTACTCGCAAAAGAATATTGATGTATTTTTCGTGAAAACTCTATGTTTTTACTACGCAATAAGAGTTTTATAATGAAAGTTTACAAGAAATTAACAAAATTTAATCTTACGAATAAAATACTACAACTTTTACAACACGAAACAGAAAAAAAAGAAAAGTTAACCTGCTCTTTTTGTAAGAAATATTATACGAAAGTATGTCAATCTATGGTTACCAATTCTTCATAAATAAAATTTATTTTGCAAAACAAGAATAATTACAAACAATTGACATACAATTAATTTTACTAAAAGAAGTATTGTAGACACATTTATTAATTGGTCACTTATGACCCGAGGGAAGTCTAAAGAATCAGCTGGTTGCAATAAACGAAAAAACATCCAACATTATCAATCATTTATCTCTCATATATTTTGTTTAATACCATGTCAATGAAAAATCATTTAAAGTCGTAAGAGCTCCTTAGGAAATGAAGCAGAAAATTCACTTTGTGAAGAAAAGTAAAACTTCATTGAAATGAAGGAATCCCACCCATTAACAAAAGGCTTCTCCAAATTACTTCTCTACCATTCAGAAGTCTCCTCCACTTAATGAAACTGTAATTAAGGTCCAGTCCAAAGTCAGTCGTAATGTTTAGAACTTCCATCAACCAGAGTTTTTGCTTCTCTCTTCTTTTATTCGATTCAGGAATCATTTCTCCCGATGATAAAATGTTAGCGTCTCTGAATAGGTTAATATTTTAAGCACCAGTACAGGAAAACTCAAAATAGAATTTAATTAACACCATTTTATAACAAAAATATATTTAATGTAGCTCCCTAAAAGCAGTAAATGGTGGAATATGAACATAACAAATGTTGTAATTCACATTTGTTACTAGAATAAATCGTAAACAAATGTATGTAACTGTAAATTTTGTAATTTACAAAAAGTAGTCCTGGAACTTAAAAAAAGAAATATTTTCTTGAGTTTGTATTGTACTGATGGCAAAATCCGAAACTTCTGTTTAACTCTTAGCTTTAAATGACTTGTTACTAACTACCCTCTCACCAAATTTCATAAGCATTATTCTCATATACCTTATTCCCCATAAAAACCCTACAGCATCAGAGAGTGAGAAGAAAGGATAAAATATCTTTGTAGGATGAGAGATGATGGAGTTGTATCGGAAAAGAGTTTCCAAATTATAGCAACAAAATCTAAGTTGTTCAGAGACTGCACCAACAGTGTCCAAGGAATAAAGAAATGAACTAAATTTCTAATAATATATCGTAAATAGTTAAGTATATATTGCAATCAAGGAAAGTGGATGTACAGTTTGTCTAACGATGGAAGCGGGGCACAAATCAGTGAATGAAGAAACGAAAAAGAAAAAAAGGCAGTACTGAGGTTTAATCCATTTTCCCCATTTTCTCTTCTCGCTCCCCCGATGTTGATACTTATTCCTTCTCCATTACTCTTATCCTGATCCTTCTTCTATTTCCACCCCTGAATCAGAGCCCTCGTGGGAAGAGGGAACTACTAGTATCGTTAGGGGGCTAATGAGCCGGCAGCCGTCACAGTCGTGGATTCCGTGGTCTTCGCGACGGGTCTATGGGCTCGTTATGCCCTTCCGCCCCCTTTCTCTCCTTCTCTCCCTTACAAAGCCTTCTTCTGCGAAGAGAATGTAGAATTGTGTTGTGGTATAATAGTGGCGTCTGAAAGTAGTTGGTTATTGCTTGAAATGATATTGTCAAGAAATACTTAGTATGTTGAACAGAACACACGAACACATAATTGAGCTTATAATTGAGGAATTAATTAAATAATATCGACCATTATCTAAAACATTCTATATATTACTAAAATCCAACAGAGTGTGCTAGGTTTTTCCTAGCATGCAACCCTGATATTTTAATTGTCGTCCACTGGTTAAAAATAACAATTGTGGCGTGGTGTAGAAGGAAAGGGGATTGTTTTGTGGGCACTTTTGAAACCACACCTACTATGTAGATGTTAAGTCCCTCAGGACTTATCTACCCCTTGTCTATTTGATGAAGGGTTGAGAGGGAGCAATCAATAGGGGATCGTCCATTTCTGGCGACAGCAGTTTATTCAGTCATGAATTACACTTACGTAGTCGTGCTATGGCAGCGACCCAGAGCTCCAGTAGAGACAGTGCTCTGCGCTGGTGAATCGCCCATACGGATCCGGTGAAGCCGGCGCGCTTCGCAGGTGCTTGGCGGCGGGCGGTCCGAGACGAATTAGGAGATCAGGGGTTGTGGAGGGACAGGATCTCGAGCCGTGACGCATGCTAGTTCTCAAGACTAGCACTAGAGCAGGGGTCGGTTCAGGCCAGTCTTGAACTCTGAGGTGAGGGGTAAGGTATGTGGCGCAAAGCTACAGCGGTTCTTCCTAGAGTGACAGCGAGACTGCCACAATGCTTGGAGCATCGGGCTTATATAGCCGTAACGAGCCAAGTCACCAGTTTGGGCACGGCGTGATGTCCAAAGGCTGCGCGAGTGCCGCTGCATGTATCCACGCGACACAATTTAAAACATTATAATGACAGACACATATAATTGTATTACTACTAAGTACTTGATAATGTGGATGTTTTTAAAAATTAATAAGTGAGTTACCATTATATAAATTTAGTTAATGATATAACAATTTCCATTAAAATACAAAACTTATATAGTTCAAAAAATGTATCGTTAGCTTATTCCATTACTGTAACTGGAAAATATAATTATCTGAAGTACAAGGAAGTTGTATTACCGCTATGAAAAAAGTACGAAAAGTATTTCAACAAATTATTCTGGTGTGTATGCATTACTAAATTCTTCACCCAAATCAGACAAATGTGGTGGAGAGTCTGCGGATTCAAGAGGGGCATAGGGGGCTCGTGCCCGTTCCAAACAACGGGGTAGAAATAGAAAAGGTTTTTTAATTCGAAAAAAATTCAGTACATACATTGAAAGTAACAAGGCGCTAAAAAATGTATGTAAAAAGACGACATGATACGATTAACGTATGACTTACTTCGCAATTATTTCATTTCGAACATGGGAACATGGGATATGAAATTTCATTATTCCTTTTGTATATTCGAGATTCCGAGCCACTTATCTAATATAAAGTTACCTCTATAAAATTTAGCAAAGAAATATAATTTAAAAAGTGTTAATCATACACAAAAGAAAATAAATAATTTGTAATTGGACTAATGGCACTTTATTAGTACAATAAATTAATAATGGAAATGTTTTATTGGTGTTCTCGTAAACTGTGTAATAATAACATGAGTGACAGGGAAAATGTTTGTTTATGGGCCCCTCCCAAAATCATATACTGGATCCGCCCCTGCCCGCCACGTCAAGGAGACGTTAAATAAATAATTACAAACAACACTGGAATAAAATTATAAAATGTCGTCCATGAAATATCGTGTGATAAAACGTCGTAAGTCAGTTCGGATGGAGTTTGTACAACGAAACACTATTCTGGAGCTTCCCTTCCCAGATTCTCTATACTCCATCACTTTCCAGTTTGTGGATTCGCGTACACTCATCGATGGAGCCGTATGATAAATGAGTGTTGAAACTGCTCCATCATCAATATTTCCCGTTTGTGTATCGCTGTTTGCGATGAGTTATTACTTTCCACTTGATCACGTCGAGGAACACCGCTATATAAAATGACTTTTACAACTCTTCCATTCCACTTCTTTACTTACATTCCCTTCTTCTTCTGAAAAGAAAATTATGGGAATTTCCGCATCACTACTCTTATCGGTGGTTTCTAATAATCAAGTAAATGCATTTATAGACAAAATAAGCTGCTCTCCTGGAGCCAATTCCTAATGATCCGAAGAGATCTCAAAATTGTTTTTTCGACTTTTACAATACTTTCCTTACTGTGTTATTGGAAAGTAATAACCCTTTTCTACCCAACAAGTTTACGCCGTATCTCTCAAACGACGCGACGTACGGAAGTGCAGTTTAACAATCTGTACGGACAACTAACAGAACAACCGAAATTGTTATATTCACATTTTCAAAATTTTTAATTATAAAAAACTGAAGCGATGTGAAAATGGAGGCGGTATGAGCTGTCCAGAAATTGGCTTCTAACTCCAAAGTATTCAAAGTCAAATATCAAGTTTCGTTTGAATGCATCAATTTGTTCGTGTGTTATCGAGGGAAACAAATTCTTAAGATACATACACACATAAGACATTTGACATCATCGCCAAAAAATTGAAAATAGACTCACCTGGACTCAATTCGTAAAGATCGGAAGATCTAAAAAAATAATTTTTTTTCGGCTAATTACAATACGTTCGTTCTATATTCTGTGTGATTGTAAAGTAAAAATATTATTTCTGTTTTTCAATGGCTTTATTCTATATTGTGTTTCTTAATATTATAACACACGGCATTTGGTATATTGAATTTTTGCCTCTTCCATATCTAATCCCTCTATTTTTATATCATGTGTCTGATGGTAATAGTAATTATGTCAGAAGATCTTTCATTCAAAAATTAAATTAAATATTAACTTTTATACGATTGATATGAAGAGTAACGTTCGCGGAATCTGCAACTGTGTATTTTACTGACGCGGCAATTGAGATTGTCAAATGAAATATAGCATACGTGTAATGATGAATGAAAATAATTTTAAATCTTCATGGAGACAAGAATTTTGGATAAACAGGACAGTTTGGTTATTATTCTGTGGAATTTTGTTTTTGGAATGTCTCGAATTTGCAGATTTTAGCTGCAGAAGAAATGTAGCAAAAGAGGGGTTTTGGGGAGTCCAAACCCCTCTAGAAAATATACTGTACTCAGTATACTGACAGTTACACTATACATTATTTAATGGATAAATAATACTAATTAATAATAATAATAATTACTTATACATAAATCCTAAGATTCTTATCGTTGAAAGCAAAAAGAAGAAAAGAAAGAGAATTTGATTTGAAAATAAAGTTTATTTCAAAAAATTGGATGAAACCCGCGCAATACCACCAAAAGGGCAAATAACTAATTTTGCTACAATATATAAGGTTCCGTATTGGGACAAAGAGGAGCAAGTCAATATCTGAATCGGAATATCTGTCACCTTTGGCTAGTTGCAATTAAGAGAAGCTGATTCAGGAAATTTGTGACATCGTATCCAACAAGATACTTATTTAAACTACATTTAGCAATCTAAACAGATGACGTGACTTTCAGAGCCTGTCCATACTTTACGTACAGCGCCCTGGGGGAAGTAGAATTTCTGATTTCGTTACACTGCGTGTTTCGAAAATGATCTTGCAGGTAACTGATGAAAGTAAACCTGGACTGAACGAACACCTTTTGCGTACAGGTGCAACACGCGCGTGCGCAGTTCGTCAAAAATGAAGCTCCCGCCTTGAAGATATATTAATATTCTTCAGTAGCCTTCCTTCCCGGAACGGAGAAGGTGGCCTATAAGAATGGCTCACGCGTGTAATAGCTCGCATAGTTCAAACTTACGCCGCCAGGGAGTACTAGTGACCGGCGCACTAAGATTCATTTGCAATAAGCGCCGAAATTCTCCGCTTGAGCACGCTTCGGTGAGTCGCTTGACTGCCAAAAAATACGAGATTCATCTGTTTAATTTATTATGGCCGCCGTTCTAGGTTCACGAGAACGCAGGAGAAAGGATTCGTATTGTATCGTATATTATTGTTTTATGCGCATAATTTCATATTGAAACATTTATTCTTCATTCACATTCTTTATACTGTGAATTATTCTTAATTGATCATATTATTGTCTAAGCAATTGAATTTCTTCTCGACAATGAAATCCTGCTTTTTATAAGCGCCAATGATATTAATTNTCCACAGATACTTCGTAAGTGATTAACCGGAATATCAGGAGGATAAAATTTAGGAAATTTCTATGGGTCATTCAAAGAGTTAATGGTACATGGCAAGGAAAGTAGTTATGTTGGAAGGAAAGGAAGACAAATGTTGACAAGAATTTGATAAGTGGAAGTCAGACACGATGAACAAATTCAAAGATTGGAGAAGCGTCCACGAAAACATTTGCAAACGGTTCGATCCGAATGACTATATATATACGTACAAAGAATAAATCACTGGATATATGGTAATTTAGGCGAGTATTTGAAGAGAAAAGGGAAATTAGATGATTCACTTTGTATCTGTAATAAGGGAGAAGCAACATCAGGTCATGTTGTCTGGGAGTATTATATTTTCGGTGACAAACGTGGCGCATTATACGAGTATGGACTTTTTTCCAATTATTATAAATTTATCTTTTAATTTGGTTATATTTATTCACAAAGAAGTATGATGATTGAATAAATTTGTAAAATTGATGGTAAAAAATTGTTACAAAATAATAACACTCGAATCTTTCGCGCTGGTTTATGTTAAAGTAAGACAATAAAGTTCGATTTGCACTCATCACTAACATAACCACGCTGTAATGAATCTGTGATTTCAAGTGAATATCGGAAGGAATATTTTGTACTCAGCACAGAAGTGACCGGGATGTAATTGGGATTTGGAGTAATGTCTGAAAGTGAGCCTGTTCTACAACCAATAAAGCTATGACTTGGGGTAAAAAGGATGGGGGTCCATTTGAAAACAACAACACCCAGTTCTGAGTATTACTTCGTGTAATGTGGTAATCAGTGTTTGCAGAATGAATCCAAATGTTTAATGACAAATTTAAATTAATCAAAGTGTCGAACCCTGGACCTTCTGCTCTGGCCGCAGGTGTGCTGTCCACTGCACCACCCGCTTCGACTCCCAAGTCCGTAGGCAGTGGACAGCACACCTNTAAAAATATCAGGAGGCAGAAGGACTTCTGAGTAAAATACAATCACTCTAAGTAATTGCCATTTCGTAATTCTGTGTAATAAAAATTCCCTTAAAATAGGGCAATTAAAGCAACCTCAAAATCCTTTAACTTCGAGCCAATAGCATATGTAGGTTAATGTATACCGGAAAGAAAGGATTCTATACCTCCTTCATGCTCCCGCAAATGCACATTTTGCCGACGCGAAAGCATATTCTGACAATCTCAACGTTTTCTCTTCATCCCAAAAAATACTTGACTCTTCAATTCTAACCACCTATGTTCTCGTCGGTTCTCGAACTCAGGACTTCGAAACCCGGCCGTCGGCCCATGTTATGTTTCGAAAATGATCTTGCAGGTAACTGATGAAAGTAAACCTGGACTGAACGAACACCTTTTGCGTACAGGTGCAACACGCGCGTGCGCAGTTCGTCAAAAATGAAGCTCCCGCCTTGAAGATATATTAATATTCTTCAGTAGCCTNAAATCACTTCGTGTTAAAAAACAATTATAAATAAATTAGTTAAAGAAGTTTTGTTCAATACTATGTAAGGGATAAAATAATTAGTGAGGTATGTCAATTTTTGATTTGATGGTGAGTTATCACATTTTTTTAAATTTAGAAATAAACTTCGGGGACTGTATTAGTCTCCTATTGCTCGTACAAGAACATCTAAGAGNCACGCTTCGGTGAGTCGCTTGACTGCCAAAAAATACGAGATTCATCTGTTTAATTTATTATGGCCGCCGTTCTAGGTTCACGAGAACGCAGGAGAAAGGATTCGTATTGTATCGTATATTATTGTTTTATGCGCATAATTTCATATTGAAACATTTATTCTTCATTCACATTCTTTATACTGTGAATTATTCTTAATTGATCATATTATTGTCTAAGCAATTGAATTTCTTCTCGACAATGAAATCCTGCTTTTTATAAGCGCCAATGATATTAATTCTCTTTTTTCAACAATAGGTGTATATGCTTTTTTGGNAATAAAGAAGACAAAAATATGTTTTATAAGTAAGTCATTCATCTGATAAAACATTTTAAATAAGTGTAAGTACATGTTTATGCAATATTATATACTACATTTTTTCTTTAGAACAGTATCTTGAATGTTTAGGAAAAAGAGGTGGGGGGGGGAGTGTGAATCAGTAATAGGAACTGTCCTAACCATTGTTGATTATATGTTTCTGGAAGTCCAATGGAATAGCAATGGTCAATGGTAGTTGACACGGTCAAATAGCTCGGTTAGTGACGTCCTGCTCCACTGGGCGCCGCGTCGGATGGCAATCTCCCATAAGGAGCTTTGCGTTTCACCGCAAATGCAAGTGCCAATAGCTCAGCAGTCTGCTGCATACCGCATGACTTCGACGCAGTTACAAGTCCCTTTGAAGAAGCCGCGTCTCCGTCGTTCTCCGTGATGTGTCTTTCTATCGGTTTCATCGTTCCCTTGCTTCGACATTGAATTTAGCTGGTACTATTTAGTTCTGAATGAACAATAGCCGTACTGTTGCCTCTGTCCCTTTATACCTGATAAATATATTTTTTAATCAGATAACTTCCGCTCCCTCTTTCCACCTTACGACGGTTTTGCAGGAAGTTTTGAGGAAACATCGTAAGCGCTGTATTTAGTACGTGCAAGAATTTAGACCATGATGTGAATTATTTACAGAACTTAAATTTACCTTTCTTGTGGTTGAAAAGAGGGTGGAGAGAGAAGAATAGATAGGTACAGTGGAGTTAATAAGTTTTTCTTATCCTGCGGGCTAGAATATATCTTGGAAACCGAATTTTAATACTCTTTGGAATATTTGCTTGTTGTTCTAATATGTTGTTCTTGGACACGAAGGAAGAAAATAGAATTTTGTGGAGTGATTAATCAGATGGTCAATCATAGAGGAAATTTGTAGTTAATGATACATGCTTGAAACCTAATAAAATATCAAATTCAATTAATTAGTAAAATTACTAGATGCATTTTTGTGTAATAAAACACATTTTAGCGTGTTCCAGTGTTTCAAGTGTAATGTCACATATGTAATGTTCATTAATTATTCTTTCGTGAGCTTCAACATTTGAAAATATCTAAGATACAATCTCCCACTCTTTTCATAAAAGTTAGAAGAAAATCTAGAAAAATAACACGGATGAACTTGTATCAGCACGAAATATTAATGATCGTATCCTAACCATTGAATTCATCGCCTGCACACAAACACTCATTTCAAAAATTATTTTGATATCGGAATAGAGAATGGATTTTCATCATATGTTTTAGGATAAAAATTCGATCCTTGAAGCACTTGGTTTTGTAGTCTCTCATTTTTTACTTCATGAATGTAGACCATTTTTGCACCGCTCAATTCACTTCTGCGTCTAAACGGCATTCGATTTTCAAGAGACCACCTGAATACATCTCATCAGTGCCTTTAATACTTAAGGGAACCGACTGCTCTTCAGGGTCGTCTTCTAAAGAAAAGTTCATTAGACACTGAAAGGCGGCTCTGTCATTCAGTTCATATTAGCAAAGGACATTTTCTCCGATGTCAAAAAAACCTGCTCCTCGTTATATTCATCCCTTGCATCAGACGCTTCTTCTACTCCACCCGGTTCTTTGTATTTTCTTCAAGAGTTCCTTGACGAGCTAAGAGCTCTGAAATTCGGCCCATTTTGTCGGTTTCAAAGTAAGCATTACCAGTCCTTTTTGCTCTGAATTTAATTGACTCCTTTGACTGTACCTATTTGCTACATTTTTGACTTAGTTATTTGGAAAATAATTCAAAATAATTCTCAAATATATTGGTCGCTCAATGGGTTGTTCAATTAAAAAACAAAACATTTCAAAGTTCTTGAGCACATTAATGTGGCATTAATTTATACAGGACCTCTAGGCTCTTGCTTAGGGACAGCGTCTACTGAAATAATAAATATCCAATTTAAAGTTATTTTATAAACAATATTTCCGAATAATCAATAGTTTGATAATAATACGTCCTTGTGGAATTACTTTCTTGTGTTTTATTAAATACAAATTTGTTGGTATTTTAACACGTAACTGCCTTTTTAATTTTTATCTTAGTGTGCTAAAATGTTAAATTCACCGCCCTTGATCGAAATTGTAATTGCTTTTTGACAATAAATTTATTATTTTTAATTTGTAGCGATCATTAACTGGTAAACAATGTTGTATTTCGAAAATCGAGACCGAAATCATCTGTATCATTGGTTATTTCTCTATTTATTTCTCACATAATAAAGCAAAGTCCGCTACAGAGGAAAAACCCCAAATATTCGACATAAAAATGGAAATAAGTACCTTCGAGACCGTCCACAAACTACTTAACCCAATCTGCGGGAGAGGGAGGTTACGGTGTTGCAAGCTTTATTGGATGTGTTTTTAGGGTGCTTTAAGCCGAAGAATTTGTCTTTCTTTATACAAACGTACGGTCCAACAATGAGAAGAGAGTTCACTTTTCAATGTAGATGGTGACAACCTCGACGCCGTCTACATCCCTGAATGTTAAAAACAAAGAACAAGTCCGAATACATCAACTGTATGTCGAAGGTTTTACTAGGGTAAAAGATGTGGATGATGACATGTCATTCACATACAATACAAAAAATTATAGGTCAGACAATTGAGCCTTGGGGAACTCCGGAAGTAAGTGGTTTTGTTTCTATATTGTACTTTATTATTAGTATAGCATATTTCTACCTGTTGATATGTCTTTTAAATAAGAAGTTATCTATTGATGTGGAAGTCCACGAATGCCTAAAGAATGCAATTTGAAAAGGATAATTTCCTAATCGATGACATCGAATGATTTAAATAAGTCAAGAAAATCACCCTGAGGATTTTTTCCACGATCATGAGATGTGGTAATATCGTTTAAGAAAGGAACTATGGCGTTTGTAGTGGAAAAGGAATCCCGAAAACCGTGTTGATCGTCAGAGAGAATGTTACTTTTTGATAAAAAATCTAGAATACGCTTTAGAACAATTTTTCTAGGATTTTTGAGAAAGTGTATAGCAGAGATATTAGTCGATAATTTCCAACATTGAGTTTGTTTCCTTCCTTGCGTAAAGGTTTCACTTTAGATCTCTTAAATATGTTAGGAAACACCCGTTCCGATAAATAACTATTAAAAATATTTATGAGTAGATTTTTATAATACGTGGGACGAAAATTTAACTATAAACTCGGGTATATCATCTATCCCTGTTGATCATTTGTTTTTTAAATGAACAGATGATTCTCATGACTTCACTGGCGTTAGTTTCAGAAGTGAACACAGAATTGGGTATGTGGGTGGATATAATTGGAGGACATTGATTTGGTTATATTTAGTTCGTTATTTTACCAACTTCTGAGAAGTAAGAATTAAACAAATTTGAGATGTCCTGAGGATTTGAAAAGATTTTGCCATCGTATAGTAGAGAAATATTTTCTTCGTGATTTTCAGAAGTTGACGTGTAATTTTTAACAATATTCCACATGGCTTTCGTCAGGTTGCTCGATTTTCGTACCTGCGTGTCGTTTTCCATAACTTTACCTGCATAGACTTCTTTTCGAAAAATAGTTCTATATTTACGAAAATAATCATGTATTTCGGGTTGTTGGTTTTAGAGTTTTGAAAGATAATATAAACGATGTTTGCCTTTTGAAGAAATTCTTGTCCCGTGGGTGATCCATCTATTGTATTTATTTTTGTTAATTAACTTGCATTTTATGGTAAAGCTAGAGTTGTAATGTTTTAGGAATATTGAGATAAATATATTTTCTCACAGAAATAATTTATAAATGTGGATAGATTTGTGTCATAATAATTTGTGCAGATAATACGTTTTTATGTTTCAAAGGAAGTGTTTTTAGTGCTATTAGATGTAATGATCGACCACCTTTTGTTCTACTTTAAGTTTTATGTGTTTTTTTTAGTTTAATCGTCCCATACAGGCGATGTCCTCGGGACTAGAATTTATTGATTCATATAATGTGTATTATATGAGATGTATGTATTTCAATGTGGATTAATAAAGATATCGTTCACAAGTACGATAGTTTATTAAAAAAATTCCACATTTTTCGTAAAACAACAAAAAATTACTTTTTGAAGTGGGGGGAGATAGGGCTAGCGCCTCTTAGTTATAAGAGGGACATTAGAAGTTACACTTGTGTTTTTTGAGGTGGGGAGGTTGAGTTAAAAATGTTAATTTTTGCGTTACAAAATTTGCAGACGACCCCTTACGAAGAGAACCGGCTGAGTCGCAGTGGGACATCGTTCTTCGTTACGAAATTGAAAGGGTAATGATACATACAGATAAAATTATTTGTAGAAAAAACTCTTGGGTCTTGAGCGTTTGTATTTCATTCGTAAAATTTGTATTATCTGCTTAAAGATTCTATTACACGGCCTGTCGGGGCAAAGGGTTCTCGCCAAGAATGTTCGAGATATGAAATATGAAGTAGAATAAAGCGACGAAAATTGGCGGTGTGGCGCTGACTTGCGTTTGATTTACTGAGGGGAATGAGGATAGAGGAACAGCTTTCTTCTAAAGTTGTTTTGAATCATAAAGGCAAATGTTTTCTTCCACTGAAGTAAATCAGTGCTACAATACAATATGCACATGTTATGATATCATCTGTAGATAATAGCTAGTTAATTTTCCAGTTGAACAACTTATTTCTCGAATAAAAACTAACGGAGCGCCATTTCTAAACAACAAACTTTCCTAATAATAGTTCTTAGTTGAACTTTGGACAGTATTTTCTTTCACCCATATTAGCTGTTGTCGAGATACATTGCCTCACAAAATCAGCAGCTCCGTAAATTCGTCACCTCATAACTTCTATGTTTTAAAATTTATCAGAGTGAAATTTTGGCTGAGAATGCTCCTATGTTTCATCCAAACACTTCCTTATTGGGTGTTGTCTGTGCCGCCCCCATCGGGCTGGGACACCCATAAAGTGAAGAGAAATTTCGAGAAAATAGAGCAAAAAATGACGGGGAGAGCTGGTCTCACGTATAACGAGCACTCAATAACGAGCACTCCAGTAGCTGAGATTTAAAAATAAATCACTCTGAAGACCCACCCCCACCCGCTATCATTCCGTTCACTCGGAAAAGTATGTATTTAAGATGTTCCAAAACTCCTCAGGATAGTGTGTACTTGTCCAAGGAACTTAGTTTACGTGGTTTTTCATCAATAAAGGAAACCCTCTACGAGCCACTCTGTTCACAGTTTCACTCCTTTTGGAAAATTGGTGTTTTCTCACGTTTAAATCGATTGATTTGTGATGAAAAGCATTGCATTTAGTGTCATTAGATACAAGCAGTACATTTGTATGTCTTACGCATCGAATTGCATAGGTTTTGCCTTACAAGCTTGAATGAGATTTGGCACACGTATTTAGGCAATGATTTATGAATTGATGCTTATTGTTTCAGTAATGTGTTCCAACAAAGAGATACATTACCTTCATGAATGTATGAAATACATGTAGATAGGGAGTCTGCGTTTTCAAGGTGTATACCAACTGTCAGACATGATGTTCTACGCACATTGGTGAGCGGACAGACTCCAGTACCGACATGAGAAAATGGAATCTGAAAATTGTGTGTTATTCTTTTCCTTTCGGCTTATCCATGCAGCCATGTTGGTAGGTTGCCAATCCCCTAATCGCCATTTTATTTTCTTTCTTCTTCTTTATGCCTTCCCTTTCAGAAACATCTCTCGCAACGTTCGTTCTTTACAAAAACAAAAACAAAAAATTTAAAAAAATAACATCACCAATGTACTATGCTAGTGTTTAATGTGGATTCTATTGTTGGAGAAATTAAGTGCTTTCTTCTTTTCATCTTCCATAAAACCATCAGAGTTTACGATTGAAATGCTCGTATATCAGATAATAATGGGAACTTTATCGTGTGAAACGTGGATTATTTTCGCATTATAGACTATTAATAATTACACACAACAAAATAAACGGCGTCATAAGTTAACAGTAAATTCTGAAATTATCAGATTTAATGATCCGGAACTTGTGTAAAACAGCAGCGTTCAGTTTTTCGCAGCAAATTTTCTCTCTGAAACATTTTAATAGTCACATATTTAAAAGAGACTCTCGTGAGTTTGGACGCAAATTGCACATTTATGTCACAATTATGGTGTTTTATTTTTTTTTACACAAAACAGACGCGTTGAACGAACCCCTTCGGAATATGTGAGGCCTGCGAATGGAGAGAAAGAGAGAGAGACAAAGGAATGAACGTGCGCGATGAAACACGGTGAAATACGGCAATCGCTTCTTCCATCCATTTAAATATTTGAAATGTTTTTAATTTGTTCCTCAACCTTCACCGGGTAGATTTAAGGTATTATATCCACGTTGACTGAAGTCAAGTTGTCAGTTATTCACGAAACATGGAAATATTCACCAATGGAGTTATAATTATTCAATCATTTTTAGTATTCATTTTCACTGTTGAACGAGGAAAATTATTTTGTGAATTAAAAACCGATTGTAAATTAAGACTTTATTTTGACTCTTTCTTTAACGAGGGTCACATTATCTTCGGTGACGTGATGCGGCTGCCGTTTCCGGCAGAACAGTATTTTCCCAAGTTTTCGTTAAATAATTCTTTTAAATACCGCATAAGATATGAAAATCTGAACGTCATCGTATTCCAATACCTTAAAACAAATCGATTAATTTCAACGTGAATGATAAGATCTGCAAGAAGCCATTTGATATCTTCTTATCCCGAATTCTGAACTAGCATCACAAGCGTTGAATCAGAAGTGTTTACTTCATCAGCGGAAACTAATGTATTCAAATTCGAATGTAGTGGTTCATTCCTACTGTCGCGTTTTCGGGTCCCTGTCTAAATAATTGGCCGAGATGGGGGGACCAGAGCGTGACCTTCAGACGCGGAGAACGTCTGGCTGAGGAGAGGGAGCTGATTAAGGGAGGGTGTTTCCTAAGTGGAGAGGAGGGGTAGATAGGGGTGAACCCAGTGAGACTCAATCTGAGATGAAACCCCTTTTAGTTGTAGAAACAAATATACACATCTTCTTCACTCGACTTCTTCCCCCAGTAAATGCTCATGCCCCATCAACCAGCTCGCACGCACTAAAGTAGTTGATGATTCAGGAACACAGTTTCCTACAGCTTCCTACGCATCACAAATGCACGTCGCTATTCAACAGCTCTCGCCATGTTTGTTTATTTATCGAACTCTCACGGCATGGCCCCTCTGTACACAAGAGTTCAAAGTCACGGCCAACACAGTTCAAAGCCTATACAAAGAATAATAAACGAACGCATGGTTCGACGTAAATAAATTCTATGCAAGACGCCATCCATGAAATACGTGAGCACCAGTAAATAAATAACTACCCCATAACGGCACCCGCAAAAATACTCCCGTATGTTGAGGCCCATTTTTTCGTTAGAGGCATTACGTCCCCTTTCGACAAACATTCAGCTATAGTTAGCAATCTCGATAATGTCACTCTTTCGACAATTGATGAAAATTTATTGACACCCTGTGACAATACGGCGTACGTCCGACTAAAAGAATTCCTCATCAACCAATATGCCAGCTCACAGCATAAGAGAATAGACAGGCTGCTATCGTCAGAAGCAATGGGTGATCGCACCCCGTCACAGTTCCTACGGCATCTCCAAAATTTAGCTGGTCCAGACGGTCAAAATAACACTTTGATAGCGGAGATTTGGATGAGAGCCCTCCCAGTCCAAATTAGGACAATTCTAGCGGGAAGTTGTGCGAATGATGTAGCCGAGCAGGCCACCTTAGCCGATAAAATCGCAACGGCATTACATACCACGCATACCGTGGCAGCTACCCATGAAGCGATACCAGCGCCCCCTACGGATCCGCGCATGGACTATGTATTACAAACATTAACATCGCTAACAAGACAAATAGCCGAATTACAAATGAACAAATGTCCCAACTGTAATTCACAGCGAAATTGTTCCCCTTACCGCAATGGCTAGCGCAATCCTTCACCTTACCGTGACGACCAACGAAATTATCGAGCTCGCTCACGTTCACAGTCGAATGTCAACAAACCACATGATATATGTTGGTTCCATGCTAAATTCGGGAACGATGCAAAAAAATGTCTCCAGCCGTGCAGCTATTCAAAAAACTTGGACAGCAGCTCTTCAACTCAAGGTTGAAGGGCGGTGTGCACGCTTGCGACCCCAGAGTCAATTTTTGTAATAGACTGATGGGGAAACGTCCTTATGTGTACGAGCGGAACACCGGTCTCCATTTCCTAGTTGACTCGGGATCAGACATCTCCTTATTTCCTAGGAAACATTGGAAAGTTAATACAATCCCCACCGGACTTGTTTTAAATGCGGCCAACTCCACGGACATTCAAACTTATGGAACCGCCCATCTAAAACTTCACCTCGCCCTCCGCCGTGAGTACACATGGAACTTTGTTGTGGCTGATGTACAAGACCCCATTTTAGGAGCAGATTTCCTATCTTATTATAAATTAATTTTGAATTGTGGAACCCGAAGACTATGCGACAATTTAACGGGAATTTCAACTGGCACGCGATTCAGTGCATGCAAATGCACTGAAATTAAAATCAAACAAGTTGAAAATAACGATTTCGCCGAGATAATAAATAAATTCCCAGATTTGACAAAGCCATCTGGCAAATTTTGCACGCGTCCAAATACGATGCATCATATATCAACCACAGATGGACCACCGGTCACATGCAGACCACGCCGTTTAACGCCAGAAAAGTTGAAGATTGTCCAAAGCGAATTCGAAAACTTAGTCCAAGCCGGGATCGTTCGACACTCCCGCAGCCCTTGGGGATCACCACTCCACCTAGTAAAGAAACCGGGTGGCACCTACCGCCCATGCGGCGATTACCGCAGACTTAATGATCGGACTGTGCCGGACGCGTATCCTATGCGCCACATTCACGATTTCGCTAATAACCTCGCAGGTTCCAAAAAGTTTTCTAAAATAGATTTAGTCAAGGCATGCCATCAAATACCAGTAAATCCAGCTGATATTGAGAAAACAGCAATAGTTACGCCCATTGGCTCATTTGAATATCTCCAGATGCCTTTTGGCTTAAAAAGCAGCGCGCAGACATTTCAACGATTCATGGACCAGGTGACTGCCGGTCTACCTTTTGTGTATACGTACATTGATGACATCCTTGTCTTTAGCAAGAACACTTCAAAACACAAACATCATTTAGAAACGCTGTTCCAGAGGCTGCGAGAGCACGAGATCGTGGTTAATATGCAAAAATCGACCTTCGGCGTCACAGAACTGACGTTTCTTGGATACACGATCGACGCCAAAGGCATCAGCCCGCCAGCGGACCGTGTTACCGCACTCCGCGCCATGGACCAACCCACGACAATAAGAGGTATGCGGCGATTTCTTGGCGTTTTAAATTTTTATAGAAGATTCATCCCAAAGGCAGCTGTACCCCAGGCCGCTCTCATCGACGCCATTTCCGGCGGAAAGAAGGATGGGACAAAACCATTCCCTTAGACCGACGCCCTGAGAGCAGCCTTCACGGAATGCAAAGAAAGTTTGGCGAACGCGGTCACACTTGTACACCCGTGCAGTGACGCCCCCCTGGCGTTGTTTACCGACGCCTCGGCAACACACGTAGGGTCATGTCTACAGCAGCAAGTAGACCAGGAGTGGCAACCCCTCTCTTTTTATAGCAAAAAGTTGACCGAAAAACAAAGTAAAATGCCAGCTTACTATCGAGAGCTCTTGGCAATATATGAAAGCGTACAGCACTTTAGGCATTGGTTTGAGGGATTCCAGATAACTATCTATACTGACCACAAACCATTGATTCACGCGTCCCGTCAAAAACGGGAGAAATTACCACCGCAACAGCTCAACCAGCTGCAATTTATTGCACAATTCTCCACGGTCATTAAACATGTAAATGGTAGCGAAAATATCGTTGCTGATGCGCTGTCACGTGTTGAGACGATAACGTTGTTAGAAGATACTTCACAATTTGCTCAACTTCAACTCAATGACGATGAAATCCAACAGTTAATTAACTTAAAACCACAGTGGTATGATAGGGAAACAATCCCCAATTCAAATTTGACTCTAATTTGCAAAGCAGGACGCCCACTCATACCAACCGGCCTTCGAAAAAACTTTTTTGATGAGATTCATAACCTGTCGCATCGAGGCCGCAAAACTACGGCACGACTGATTAAGGACAAGTACTTTTGGCCCAACATCAACCACGACGTAAAAAACTGGACAACGACTTGTTTACAATGCCAGAAAAATAAAGTATATCGACATACTATCTCTCCGCTTCAATCATTTAAACCACCGGAGAACCGCTTCGACACAATTCACGCAGACATCGGACCGCTTCCATCCTCAGAGGGATATCGGTACGCCCTGACTATCATCGATAGATTTACCCGATGGCCCGAAGTTATCCCTATGACGGACATGACGGCAGAAAAAACCGCAGATGCGCTCCTCCACGGCTGGATCGCCAGATATGGCGTACCAGCTAAGATCATTACCGACCAGGGCCGACAATTTGAAAGCCAGTTGTTCAGCGAACTGATGCAACGACTTGGCATCAGCAGGCACCGCACATGCGCGTATCACCCTTAGGCCAACGGTATGATGGAACGTCTCCACCGCCAGCTCAAAGCAGCCCTTATGTCACATGACACCGGTTGGAGTAGAGCCCTGCCCGTGATAATGTTAGGATTCCGTACCGCGCACCGCGAGGACTTAAACGCCTCGACCGCGGAGCTAGTGTTTGGAAAAACACTAACACTTCCCAGCGACATTTTTCATACATAGCAAAGATGACACATGCCCTACAACAACTTACGTGCAAGAACTTGTACATCGTATGCGACAGATTAAACCTGTCGTACCGAGACTTCAAACACGGGAACTGTTTATTCATAATGAACTGGAGAATGCAACACACGTATTTCTGCGCAACACTCCGTTTCGAAAAGCTCTCGTTCCCCCTTACAGTGGACCATTTGAAGTTTTATCAAAGTCCGAGGACAACAAAACGGTCCTAATCAAAATCAATAACAAAGAAGTTCGCGTAAGCCTGGATCGCATAAAACCTGCATTCATGACAGCAGATCCAACACAAGTCATCTACGAACTGCCTTCTGAAAACATCATCCATACCGCAGAAGCAGCACCAGCGCACCCACCTGGTCACACACGATCAGGACGCAAAATCAAATTCAATGAAAAACCAGATTTCTATTACTACTGAAAACCTTCACAAATTACCATAACTTATTACTAATAATGTACCTCTTTCTCTTTCCTTACCAAGGAGACCAGACCTAGTCATTCTACATAGTTCAACTAGCAACATGTAATACGGTATCCAGTATCTAGCAAATGCAAGCGTAAAATCACCAATCCACCACCATTTCAATATAATGTGGAAATATTTTCATGACAATGGCGATTACTGTATGTACCGACGCAGAAATACTCCTACTGTGAAACCAGCAGCAATAAAAAGCTGTCTGATGATCAAGGAATTTCAAGTCTTTACTAACATTAATTCAACCAATGCTATCAAAATAAAACCATTAAATATCGGATACGACCTCTGTCAAACTTTCATAATTATGAGTGAATCAACAGAATACTCAACCATTATAGAGAAATTGTACACGCAATTATCTATGGAAGAGCATTTGGGTTGGAACAACCATATTTAACGGAGTGGAAGCATGTTAATTTCCAACTTCTCCAATTTCCTAATACGGAGACAACTCGCAAACTCAAAACTAACACTTCAATTTTCTTCTCCCACAAACTGTCGGAGATGAACAGAATTCTGCGACAAGATGCACATCCAGCGACGAGTCATCCTCGTCCAGCATCCGGGTCCGGCGCACACCGTCAGCCCAGCATCCTTGCATCTTGGTCTCAGCATCCAACACTTCCAGCAATCTCATCTCATAGCCCCAGCATCCTCGTCTCCTGATCTCAACACTCTTAGCATCTCCTTCTAGGCCCAGCATATTCTGCTAGCATCAGTATCTTCTGATAACCCCACGAAGATAATATAACCCCCACTTCGGACCAAGTCCATCAACAAATCGGAAACGGGCAGCATCTCGGGCAGTTTTTCCCAAAAATGTCCAAATTGGACGACGTCCTCACGGATATCCAAACGTCACGGATAATCGGAGACAGGGTTATTTTTCCCCGA
>NNCF01127990.1:15194-26674 GCA_002313205.1 Laupala kohalensis
CGTTTTATCCACTCCCTCGCTTACTTGCCTACAATTTCTAAACAGTAATAAATTTTCTCTTCAACAAAGAGCTCATCGCGGGTCACTGCGCCCCCGCCAGATGTGAATGTTTCCTTTGTCACATTTCTCAACGGTGGACTTTTAAATTTTTAGAGAGTAGGAAGACTTTCCTCCCCCGCTCCATCGCTAGTTCTTTCAATTTAATAAGCCCGAACGAGGATGATTTCTTCATTTTAATCACTAAATTATTCAAATCTCACAGTATCCACTCCACAAAGAAAAAATCACTTACAAAATTTTCTTCATGTCTAACATACCCTAACATCACATTATACGTATGGTGTATTGCTCGCAGCGCATTGATGAACTTTTGTGAAATACCCTTTTACCCCAATTTCTCTCGAAGTTGAACTCTGTCGGCAGTGTCAAATGCTTTTTCGAAATCAACGAAATCGCAATATTATCGCCCTTCCTGACTGACGTCGCATTTTCCGCGAGTGAAATTAATACATAAATATTATCAGTACAGTTGTACTTACTTTGAAATCCCGCTTGTAATGGGAATAGCTTACTATGCGTTTCTACCCGAAGAATCAGTCGCTTTTGTGATATTATGCAGAACACTTCCGACGACACCGAGGAGAGAGATTCCTCATTTATTTATTATGATCATTTATGCTGCCTTTATGGTTATATATAATTTTAATTACACCCCTACTCCAACTGTCCGGAAAAGTTCCCGTAGATTACACATAGTTGTAAATTTCAATAAAAGTGGATAATACGAATAGTAATCTTCTCTAATTACTTCTATATACTCTTGAGGTAAACCATCCATTCCAGACGCTTTCCCTCCCGTTAGATCCCCAATGATTTATTAATTTCATTTTCTGAGATTTCCCCGTATAATTTCGAAATAATAATTTTCTTTGAGTAATGAAGATGTCTTATAAATATCGGAGGATTCTTTGTGAATATTGTCCTGAAATTTCTTTTCCACTCCCGTTTCTATAGTATTCTTTAGTTCAGTTTGAGCATACGAATATTTGACCAAGATTTTTTGAGATATTTGTGTTAATATCACGAATTCTGTTAGTTTCTGCTTCCTGCACATTTTTTTCGCAGTTGAATTGTACTTTAGTAACATTTTCTCACAATGTATAATGTTGAAGACGTTTTGTACCCCCTAGTAATTGAAATATTTTTAGTGTCTTTCTTGTCCGGAATTTAGCATCTCTGCACTCTGGTGAAAACTAACTAGGTTCTTTATTATTATGTAATTTTCCAATAAATGGTCTCATTTCCCTTCCAGATCCGCGAAGTGGTTTTCTATATAACCTGAGGCGCTATTAACATCCACTAATTGTAATTTTTGTTCGAACACCGAACTTCAATCTCCTGAAATTCCTTTTAAAATTTCCTTTAAAACTGATTTTCTTTTAATGGCACCACTAAATAATTGATAGCCATTTAGAGTTTCCTGTAAACAACTATTCTTAGTCGCGTACATTAAAGTGAATTTTTGCGCAGAGTCAATTCTAGTTTCAATCCAGAAACCGTTAATAAGTACTAAAGTATTTTCTCATTCCCTAGGGAATAATCAATAACAATTTCTCCATTTTTGTTTATGANTCAAGAGTATAGAACATCCACTAATTTCCAACGTTTCCTACTTTCTACTTCATGTTTCAACAAGACCCAAAATACTCGAAGTACTCGAAATTGTGAGTTCAAGACTCAAGATTGTAAACATTTTCAGAAATGTCAGAAAATATCCTTATGGAGCCTTTGTGCGAAATTCTTCGACATTCCATCACCCTATTACCAGCTCTGCATGTCTTAATCTGCAGTGCTTTACCGCCTCCCTCCCGGTTTTCGACATATACACCTCTCTCCGGACAGTAATCCATGCTCTAGAGGACCTATTCTGTAACTTGCGACCTGTAGAGAAAGGGGCTTGTCGCAGGTATGTGAGGTCACTTTCATTGTGGGAAGCGCAATAGTATATTCGGGAAGAGAAAAATTGTTTTCGAGGACTCCCTATAAATTTTGCTGTTCCATGAGAACGGGAATTCCTGCCGACGCTAGAATAGCATCAGAAAAAAGATTCCTGATCAAACCACAACATCTTAGTCAGTCGTTAGATGTGATTGTGAGCATTCTAAAGTGTAAAATTTTCAGCTTTTTCTGTTGAAATCGTCGAACTATAATTAATACTGGAAAGTATATAGAATTATTATGTATAATTTTAAATATTTTGTAAACACTTTTCAACGTATAATGATGAATGTCGAAGTCGTGCAAAAATATCCATCTACGGAGATATATATTCTCTTGCGCTGCCTGATGACAACTATGAATGACACTACTGTTCGCCTTATAGAGTTCTACAAGAAATTTTGCGATAAGATATCTATCTACAAAGGTTAACCTAAATTACCGAAAAAAGTTACAAAAATAGACGCCCTGAAGTACTTCAAATTAAGAGAATGATTTAAATAAGAAAAATCAATAATTATCAAATTTAATGGGTTCTGTATTTTGTGCATTCAACAAGATAAAAATGCCTTTAAATCGTATAATTTGGACGAAAAGTTTAGATTTTACATGCGTTTTAATGAAATGTTGCACCCGCGCCGACGCCGTTGTCTTGCCTCGCAAGCGTAAATTCGCGTTTCTTTCTATAACACAAAACAGCTGACAGTGGTCGTTTCTCTCTGATTAGTGGTGACGTTACAAGGCAGCAACTTCGCGGAATCCGATGGAAGGTGCTTCTAGATGTGTTACAGGATAGATCCCAGCCGCCCACACGGAATGCTTTCGCACAGATTCGGCTTTTCCCTACTGACTCGGGAAAGAGAAAGGAAAGTCATAGAATAGGCCCTCTGATGGACACGTCCCGCTGCGCAATCAGCGTACGGGAAGGGGAAAGAAAACTGATTTCGGGTCAATCCCTACTAAGTGATCCAGGACATTTCGCCGCAACCGTTCAGAAAAATCTCATTTTTTGTGTGTCGTTTCTACTATTACTGATTTTTAAAAAAAGATTTTAAAAACTACCATGTACGGTTTAAAAATGGCGGCCATTGTATTTCCTTACTATATGTCAACATGAACTAGCGAAGTCAGAGCTCCAAAATTCACTCATCGAAATTGGGCAGCGTATCCAACACACGGACGAGGTGCGCAGAAATCTGTTTTTTCCAGTCCGTCACTGTCAGTTTTCCAACTTGAGAATCGG
The DNA here is from genome assembly GCA_002313205.1 of Laupala kohalensis. Taxonomy (NCBI): domain Eukaryota; kingdom Metazoa; phylum Arthropoda; class Insecta; order Orthoptera; family Trigonidiidae; genus Laupala; species Laupala kohalensis. The sequence goes on from NNCF01127990.1 coordinate 18,436, forward strand.
ATGCGGTGTAAATGTTTTCGGTAATGTTTTTCCCAATCATACGCGGCAATTGATTGTCGTCCTGTGTGGTTGGAAGTATTAAAAATGTGTAGAAGAATCAATAAGGGCAAGAAAAAGCAGAGAATTCTGTACGGCGGGAGTACCATTGTACGCGGCGCGAAAATGTATTTGTATTCGAAGGTTCATCAAAGGTAGAATAAAAGTAAAATTTCGCGAGTTGAATGTTTGACCTCGGCAATGTTTACAATCATAATTGGCTTGGATAACCGAAATGGTTACCACACGTTTTGTGGTCGATCAAATTTGTGGCTTTTCCTACCATTACACGGTATTCAAAATGAGTTTCTGGGAGTTCTCATCCTTCTCGTTTACTGTGGCTGATAAACAAAGAACACAAACACACGCAAAACACTCATCCTTAATGTTTAGTCGAATTTTTTCCATTACCCACAAATCGTAAATAAAAGAGTATTACAAAATGCATGAAGAAGTAGAAATAGCGTCTGATTCTTATATAGTAGAAATATTTCATAAATTTTAACTAACCCAAAAAATGCTTTATGAGAAATGCTCTAAAACATATTATAAGTTAGTCTAGGTTGAACCATGCATTGTAACATACTCTATTAACATGAAAGTACTAAAACACAATTGGAGAGGTTAAATCTTAAAACACTGATTCACGACAATGTAAAATAGGGAATTTTTAAAAGAATGTAAAACATTCCATAGTAAATGCTAGGTAATGAAATGACTGGATTAAAAAATATGCTGAATGCCGTCTTTTACAAAAATCTTTTCCAAATATTCAAGTAATTCCAAAAAATGTATTTCTCCACAAACTTACCTTAAAATTCATTGCTTATTTATGGTGATATTTTTTTATATTTTAAAATATTTGCTCCTCACAATCTCACATTTTATGAATAAAACCCGAAAATAGTTGTGTGCTTTCGTGCAAGAAATATAAATTTATACGTATAAATGTTTTTTTTCAATTGGTTTATCCTTTATCCCGGTCCCTGGACTCATAGGTCATGTCATTACCCGGGTTTAATTCTCTCTCATTCGTCTCTCTTTCATATGATATCTTTCTTACGTAATATTACCTGACGGGTGCAACAACTAACCAACATCTGTCTTCAATGCCTTCCTTATACACATCATACTTTCTTTTTCATAAAAAGTAATAATTCTTGTCTTTCCTTGTCACAGTACCTGTCTTATATTTAGAGTCGTATGGTAAACGTCTTCTGTATCTTCTCCACATAAAAAAATATCACTGTCAGTTAACTTAATTTTTTATAAATATTTATTCATGTCCTCATGTTCTGTCATAATATCTAGTTCATGTATATCGGCCCAAACCATTTCTTGTTTGTCTGTGCAAATTTAACATTCTTTATAAATTTATATAAGTCACGTCCCTCATGCACATTATTCCAACGTACTTCCCAAGATCATACAAATAAGTCTTGCATTATTATTTGAAGAAAAAAGTACATACTGTGACAAAATGCAAAATTACTATTTCAACTCCAACAAACGGTTATTTGATACCTACACAGTATCCTTGAATACAGCAATAAAGAATAAGTACTTTAGTCAGTTTTCCAAGAATGACATACAATTCAAAATGTGTCGTGAATGTCGTAACAGATCAAGCAATAATCTATATAAATTGATAGATGTATCTGTCACTCACGCATACTTAACGAGTAAACTTGCTCGACATGCGTCACACAAAACTCATTGATTTTTTTTTTTTTCCGTGGGGCTTTAGGGCTCGTCAACATCAAAGGTCATTAGAGCCCATCAAAACTCATTGACGTGACGCGTGTCAAAGGCGTCTCAAAGTGGTAAGTTTACCATAATTTCACAAGAATCAGAAAATTCGAAGAGTATAAAAGGAAAATAGTTATAATTTGTTTTGACGTAGAGTTGGTTTTAGAAATAATATACACGAACACAGGTTGTAATAAAAATGTAATAAACGGTTATCAGAACAAATAGAGGACAATTAGTTTACAGTCATTTAAACATGCAACAGTTCTTACCCCGTCACACTTACTAATGCGTAACATTTAAAAGTGTTCTGTGTCACGAGCGAGGATTCGAGACAATGACATATTGTTGTCTGAATTGGTGTATGCCCCACCCGAATGACAAAAAAATTATGTAAACTATACGTCGATCACGCAGTAAGGTTATGAGCTTCTTACAGCGTGAAAGTCGATATGCTACCACTATCCGTTCAACAGACGAAAATATTTGAACTTTGGGCACTTTTCTCTATTTTTCATGAAAAAAAAATGGAAAACTAATGGAGGGATCAGCTTTAACATTTGTCGGAGAATACACCAAACAATTTCCTATCTTAAACAAGTAAATCTGTTTCTTGCGGTATTTCATGGAAGTGATAGAGGGGATAGGGATGGTCATCCCCTGAATAGGGACTTAATTTTTTATAAATAAGTTCTGCTTGCGCTCATGACATCAAAAGTAATGCTTTTCATCACGAATCCATCGGTTTAAACGTGAGAAAAAAAACAGCTTTCCAAAAGGGGTGAAATGTTGAAGGGGTGACTTGCAGTGGGTTTTTTCCATTGTTGNAAAATGTTGAAGGGGTGACTTGCAGTGGGTTTTTCCCATTGTTGAAAAAATCTGTACACCATGTTCTTGGACAAGAACACGCCGTCCTGAGTATTTCTGGAACATCGGAGTCACACACACTTCAGTGGAAGTGGAGAGATATGGAGAGGGGGTGAGTCTTGAGTTGTGACTGAATTTTTAATGTCAGTTACTAGAGTGTCAGTATTGGATATGTATATGCAGTCTAGCTCTCCCCACTTCTTGAAGTGTTATATTTTAGCTTTTCGCAAACTTTTCATCCTCCGATACTGAGTGAGTCAGCATGAAAAGGGTGGAACAGTAACCTCTAAGGGAATGTCTTAATAATATATGGGAGCTTCCAGAGTATACGTTAGAAATCTCAAAGAAAAAAATTGTCACGAATAAGAAGCTCATTTTTCCTTGTGCGACTCGCACGTAGTTCAGTTTCGGTACGTAGTATGACGATGAGTAAGTGCTACATTTAAGATCTTGATCGATAGAGAACTTCAGTGAACACACTATCACAGCAATTTAACGTAGAAACAAAAACATCCCACAAAGGAAACAACCAAACCAATAGATTACTATAAATAGTTTATTTGTGAAAAACTAGAAATAAAATTGAATGATTCTCTCGAACTCCTGAGGAAGGGATACTGTGCTAGTCCATGAATGTTTGGGACGCTCTCGGAGAGACGTATATGTCTTAATACAGCGTGAATGTACAAAGTGGAACATTCCTCTTTTAACAGCACTTCCAAAAAAATGGAATTTCATCTGTCCATCAGATTAATGGTATGAAACTCCCAACAGATGCAATTTTTCACATTCCTCGGTGTGAGTAATGTAACTTCATGAGGGCAAAAAACTTTTACTTGCATACTATATCGCATTTTTACTATATGGTAATTGTGTTTTTCCATAAAATTCCATAAAATAAAGAACCTGCTATAATTTCCTTTCTCTCGCAACGTTAGCACAGGTGATATTGAAGAATAAACTTTTATTCAAGTAACTAGTGCTATTATATTATAGACAACTAAAATTATAATTAATGGAAACAATATGTCTGATTTTGATATAAATTATTGCCATTCAGTGTTAGTACAAAAAATGAACAGTTAAAACATTGTTGCCATCAATAATAATTTTAGTTGTCTATTATATAATAGCATAAGTTACTTGAATGTAAGTTTACTGTTCAGTAAAAGACGAAAGTCAGTGTGATATTGAAGAAGTTAAGGCGAATATTTTGGGTTTGAATCCTGCTTCAGGTTATAGTTGCAAGAGTGGGCTAGAATTATTAGTGTCAATCACATCAAGATGACGCAAACAGGGTCATGAGACCGAAAACATTTTTCTACAACTCGTGAAATTTTTATTTCTCTCTCTCTCTCTGACTAATTCAAATGAATTTGAGGAAAAAAATATCATGTTGTTTTACAGGTCATGAAAGAAAATTTTCATGTCTTATCAAGAATAATTTACACAATTTATATATATTGTGAATATTTTTTATAACACATGATTAGAAGACTTAGAGGGTGTAGAACTAAACTCTGCATACAACGCACTTAAAATATGTCATGCAATGTATGCCTCCTTCCTCTACACGTATTAGAGGGTGAAGTTTCAAAAGTGTTGTTTTAATATAAAAATAAAAACTGGTTTACTACTGATTTTCTGACATTAATTACATATCTAATATAATGTAATGTAATCTAATGTAATGTAAATACTAGATATGATGGCTGCACATTAATAACGTGGTTAAATTAATAATAAAATTTATTCTTTTCAATTAACTATGAATAAGATAATTTATTCTCTAAACGTTTTAAAACTCATTGAATTAGATATTAATAATACATATTATCCCAATTTCGTGATAGAAAGATGCAAGAGTAATCTGTCTTTTACGACAAAAATATATTCCAATAACGATTAGTTCAATTATTTAAATCATGTTTCCAATTCTTCATTTCGATATTTAAATTTTTAGAAACTTTTTCAGGGTACAAAATAAGAAAACTTACTTTTCGGAAAAAAATAATAACGTGGTTCATAATGCATTTATATCAAGAATTGTGTCGGTTAAAATAACTCGACCAGAGAATAACTCGACCGTTATAAAATTTAATAATGTTGAGATATATTTCGCAATAGTCGCTACGTTAAAATTTATTTTAAAAGTATTTATTGCACCAGGATTAATGTTCAAATATATATATGACCACAGCTTTTTGTGAGAATTAAGGCATTTGGATTAATTTCTATGCCAACCACATCTCTGAAATAAAATACAGGATAGCCAAACTCATTATTTAAAAACAGTTAGGGAACTTCACGGAATACTGACCATTTTTCAGTTTCAGCTACTACATGCTGTTTGGAAACATTACATGAAGGCACATTCTTTCTTTGTTTACTACTGGGAAAACTACAGGAATGTCACATTATTGCTTGCTGGCGGTATCAGTTAACTTTCAGCCACTTTATGTCTTTCTATGAAAAGTTGGTTTCTTTTGGACCATATTTATTTTCTATGTAGTTAAACAAATTAAAGATTTAGTAACAGTGTTATTGCTTGTTCCTGGAGGACTTACAAATGATTGGGGAGTCCCCTGGCAGATGCCCCGGAACACGACACATTTACGAAGACGGAGGAAGCAAATTGAGCAATGTAAGAAAAGAAAGAAAGAAAGCAAATTTTAGCTAATAAAGTTAATGAGTTGAATCTCGTCAGAACAATGTATGTGATAAATGAAATAAACATTGAATTAACCCTTGACTTATTAAAAAAAATACATAAACAAGAAACAATAGAGGGATCAAAACTTGGATTAAGCAGAATGGTTATGCACAAAACCATGTATCACCAACTCAGTAATCTTTCTAAATAATTACACAATTGGCACACCATTATCCATCAATTCACAGACTACTGGTGTATTTCAGTATTACATAGAATTACTGCTAGATAAAGTGAAAGGATTACCCAAGAGTCAACACAACTTATTATTAGAATGGAAATTCTTATATTAATGGTGCATTTTGATCAACACAACATTGCGTATTTCATTATTACATAGAATTACTGCTTGATAAATTGAGAGAAATATCCAAAAGCCAAAATGACTTATTATTAGAATGAAATGTCCTATATTACGGGTGCATTTAAATCAAGTTCATGCCTCTCGGCAATGTTTTATATTCTATTTTCCTTCAGAATCTTGATACAATAAATTGGGATTTGTCTCTTAACAAGAAGGGAAAATGTTCTACTCTATGTTACAGTGACGAGACCATTTCGATAACCATTAAAATAACTGAGAACAAATTGAACACATGTAACATATTATTACGGACCAGTTCTTGTTTCAAGACATGAACATCCACACACATTCAACACATGGATTGTCACCAAACACGTTACGTCAAGAACTTAAATTGTAATACACAAGCTTTGGAGTCCAGCTGGCGGTGACTTCGGTCCGTAGTTCGATGTTTTNGATTACATGGAATTACTGCTTGATAAATTGAGAGAAATATCCAAAAGCCAAAATGACTTATTATTAGAATGAAATGTCCTATATTACGGGTGCATTTAAATTAAGTTCATGCCTCTCGGCAATGTTTTATATTCTATTTTCCTTCAGAATCTTGATACAATAAATTGGGATTTGTCTCTTAACAAGAAGGGAAAATGTTCTACTCTATGTTACAGTGACGAGACCATTTCGATAACCATTAAAATAACTGAGAACAAATTGAACACATGTAACATATTATTACGGACCAGTTCTTGTTTCAAGACATGAACATCCACACACATTCAACACATGGATTGTCACCAAACACGTTACGTCAAGAACTTAAATTGTAATACACAAGCTTTGGAGTCCAGCTGGCGGTGACTTCGGTCCGTAGTTCGATGTTTTGAAGTGCCGTGACACGCGCACGAATGGGAGTACAATGATGCACACGCTAGACCCGCGCACGCGAATTGAAGTATAGTAATAGATAGCAAACGCGCACACGAACTGAAGTACAGAATGGGAGTAGATCCCCAGTCGCGTGCGGTAACTTATGAAGGTGCTCTAAAATGTAACAACAACAATAGAACTTGATGTTACTCGCTCGTTTGAAGAATAACGGTTTTCGGTGGTTGCAGTGGCACCGTTAGGAATGCGGGGAGCGGGGGCGGATTAACCTCGCGCAATGGTGATTTTGGCAAGCACACCCTCTCGCGCGGGGTAATCCGAAATAGTCTTGCAATTATGTGTGCCGAAACATTGGTAGACATGTGATTAAATCATGACTATCAAATAAAATCAAAATGGGCTTTATTTACATGTACATCAAAAGAAATACAATATTTAAAGATTTATTATATTATATCGGCGGGGCAGAGGGCCCATGCGCCGCTAAATTTTTCCATAATTGCCGTGGGCTGTGTATACTGAATATCTTCGTATTTACACTTAATGAATTCCAGTTGCACTAGCGGGTAATCGAGACCAAATTATTATTAACTAAAATAAAGCAAACAAGTAAACGATAATTAAATAAAAATTATTAAATAAATATTAAATAATTAATTAGTCCAAGAATTATGTTCGGATATAACTGCCTTAGTTTCTTAATAAACTGATGTGGAAATCCATTAATCCCTGATGCATTTTTGTTATCTATTGACTTTACAGCAGAATTTACTTCGTCATATGGTACATCACGATCTAGTTCGTCAACCCACTCTGAAACAAATCCACACATATCTACCTCTCCTTCGCTTAGTTGCATCGATTGTTGACGGCAGATAAGATTTTTTAAATATCTAACTACTGATCAGGTCATCCGAGCAAGGGTGGTAGTTGGCCAGGAGTCAACTAGGAGAAGCGGTACCTTCACGTGGTCTCCCGTGTCAGTTGAGTGTACACTGACTACCTAGTGCTCGCTCGAAGCAAACGCCGCGAAGAAGAGGTCCGGACGCCACGATCGCTTCCCGAACGAACGAGATACTGTCAAGAGTAGCATACGATGACACACAGAACTATACGAAGATTTACACAGACATGACAGGATTCCCAAAACGAAAGAAGTTAGTGAGCAAGCACTGCCTCCATATCTACAAACTAATTTTTAGAGAAAGACTCACAATCTAAAATCGAAATTCTCGCTAAAATAATACCTGAATTTAAAATAGATATAGTAGCAATTCAAAANCCGTCTGTTAATTTCAGAATTTGAACTAGTCGCATACAAAACCCACGATAAATTTGGTATCGCAAATTACGTTCACCCACACTTTGCAAATCAAACTGTCATAGTAGATGAAGATGAGTTTAGTGTCGCTATAAGGATAAACTATTTAACCATAGTGAATGTTTACAAACCACATAGCAGCGAATGGAATGTCCCTGTCCTAAAGCAATACTCTCATTCTGTAGTCTATGTAGGCGATTTCATCTCGCACCATACCGAATGGGGTTGTCCGACTCAGGATAGAAATGAGGAAGCCCTATTAACTGCACGGGTCTGTCTAGTATGCATCTAGTTTACGATGCAAAACAACCTGCAAGCTTTCACACAGCAAGATGGATAAGTGTAACAAATCCTGACCTGT
>NNCF01127990.1:26759-56444 GCA_002313205.1 Laupala kohalensis
ATATATATATATATATATATATATATATATATATATATATATATATATATATATATATATATATATATATATATATATATATATATATAGGGTATCTGCAAAAGCGAAAATTTTTGAAAGATTGCCTATTAAGATCGGCAGCTGGTAAAGCAATTCCTAGGGGCTTCCGAAAGACGTACATCCCATGCTGGACCGAGGAATGCAGTACAGTATGGCAGGAATATAAAGAATCTGGGTGCTCTGAAACAGCTGAAAGACTGATTTCTTCCCATGATGATGAAAAAGAATAATCGATGGATGGACACAATGGCAGAATTGAACTTCCAGCATTCCAGTCGTAAAAGCTGGTCTTTGCTTAGGAAGCTTGGAGCGGCAAACCTTCCGCAAAAGAAGACTACAACTATCCGCCCAGATCACTTAGATAATGACCTTTATAAAACATCAAATATGCGAGTAAGCTCTCAGCAGAAGAAGGAGATAAATATTAAATACAAAGAGATGTTAAGAAATTGCATTAAAATTTCTGAATTTATGAGAGAAGTAACAAATGCAGAAATGAATGTAACTCTGAAATACACAAAATCTGGGAAATCTCCTTGCCCAGATAGCATTGCACCTGAGTTTTTGTTGAATTTTGGACATAAGGGGTTAACCTGGCTGAAGCTTCTCTTCGCAGATGTCCTGAAGAAATGAAAAATTCCCAAGGAATGGAAGCAATCGAAGATAATTGCAGTCCTCAAACCGGGGAAAACACCTGACTCCCAACATAGGCCTATATCACTTTTTTGTACCTTATATACACTTTTTGAGAGAGCTCTTCTGAACCACATTCAGCCTAAAATAGAAGAAGCATTTCCAAAAGAACAAGCAGGTTTTCAGCCTGGAAGAAGCTGTGACGAACTAGTTCTGACTCTTACCACCTACATAGAGGCTGGATATGAGAGAAAGATGAAAACGGGCGCGATGTTCTTAGATTTAAGCTCCGATTATGACACAGTTTGGAAGCGTGGCGTATTATTGAAGGCTGCTCGAGTCTTCAAATGGAAAGGTTTTCATCTACCTGCTCGACGACATTCTAACAGAAGATACAAGGTCTGTCTCTTATACNCAAACAGAATAGTACAATAAAAAATAAAATAAATAAACTTACGGGAACAGCAGAGTCGTCAGATTTTGATATTTAGTTCACTGATCCAAGTCAGCGTGTTGTTAACACTTGTAAAAAAAAAGTCCACAACACTGCCATCGTATCGGTGAACTTGGCAATATTCCACGATGTAATGGCACCACATTCGTTTGCACAGCTCCACATTCTCAAAACGGATCTGTGGCCAGACCCCTCTTATGCATGATCTCTTTTGTCCTTCCTTGCTCCGTCCTAAGTCTGTTGAGAGTCACCTAAGTTTTTCGCGGCAATTCAAAACCTCGGGGCTTCGTGTTAGGGTCGAGGATAAAATTCCCATTAATCATGAAGGCACTTTTCCACGCTATTCTCCACCCTTCTTTGACGTTGAATTTTGCTTTCCCCCTCATCCACTGTGGTTTTTTAGATTTCAACCTTCTTGGGAGTATGTCGTTCAGATCTTCGTGGATAGAGAGAAGACGATTTTCATCAATTGGTCTCCTTTAATTTTCGGGTGAGTTCTTGTCGCCTTAGGTCGGGAGGAGCAATATGTGATAGTAGCGGAAGCCATAGTAATGGTGTGGGTGGTTTCATGAGGCCTGTGATCTTACACATCGAGATGTTGAGTTGAGTATCTATTTTTTGAATTTGCATGCTATGAAGCCACACTGGGCAACAGTATTTTGCGGTGCTGTACAAGTGAGAAAAAGCACTTATTCGCAGCGTATTTACATCACACCCCGAAGAGGTTGAGACTAGTTTTGATAAGATATTGTTGCGGGTATGTCGTTTATCCTGGATGTCACACAAGTGATATTTAAATGTAAGCAATTTGTCTAACTTCATTCCCAAATATTTTGGAGTTTCAGAGCAGGAGATTTGTTGTCCGCGTATGTTCAATCTAAGTGACGTACCAGAAGCACGATTATTTAGATGGAACACGAATTATATGGTTTTTTGAGAGTCGAGTTAATGATGTCAGTATGAAAAGTACTTATACAGTGCCTCAAGATCTTCATTCAGGATTCTTTCCAGGGTTAGAAACGAATTTTAAGTGGCGAGGGTTATGTCATCGGCATAGATGAATTTTCGGGAATGGGTGTCGGGGATACCTGCAGTATACTTGAAAAGTACCGGGGCTAGCACCGATCCTTGGAGGAATATCTATAGCCCTCGTTATCTTCATAAGGCAAAGTTCCGAAGAATAAAAATATTTAAATATTCACTTTTTAGTTTATTGAACCTAAGATAAATTCAACAACATGAGTTCTTTATACTCTTCCTAACGTAGGTTACACGTGATAACTTTCAGTCACGCGAAAATGGTGACGAGCCTTGAATCGGACCCGGGACTCTTGCTTTGATCGCAGGGGTGTTAACCACTACACCACCCGTTCGCCTTCCACAAATGTACACCACTTCCACCCAAAACTAAACCCCGGAAGATCTGACATACATCCCCGTACAGGAGATAAGTGAACTAGGTGGCACACAATGCTATGGGTTCTTTATTACTGATTTTACACCTACGTGTTAAGGTTCGTTATGTACATATTTATTCCGTGTACCCTACACGTGGAGAAGATATGTGATAACTTTCGGTCAGGCGAAAATGGGGATGTCCTTTGGCAATAAGAAATATTGAAAATCACAAGGAACAAAGTCTGCAGAATTTAAGGTTTGAATGAAGTTGGCCAATAATCTTGCAATATGACAACGCTCGTCCACACACCTCTCGCGCAACAGGAGAGGCTCTGTGGAACCTGAAGTTTGAACTGATTCCGCATTCTCCTTATTCCCCGATCTTGCACCTCGCGATTTTTATTATTTTCGTCTACTCAGATGTCAAGCCCTGGATTTGTCGGAAGAATGTTTCAGTGACAGAATGAAAAAAACTTGTTACATGTTAGGAGAAATATGTTAGACTTAACAGTGACTATGTTGAAAAATAAATATTTAATTTCGAACTTAAGAACTGTATTTTAATGTACTTTTTGCTCGATATTGCAATGTCTTTTTGGTTCGCATTTTCTTCAAGAATGTGTGCATTACTTTTCAGTCTACCCTCGTATTTTCTCCTTAGTTCGAGAATCCTCCCCGGGCGTACACGTCACAGTGAATTACGCGCTTGTTTGCGCAGCCATCATCTTTAAGAACGAACTTATTTTTCGTTACACAAGTTATGAGAATACTTCCACAGTATTTCGTATATTCTTAAGAAAGAAATTTGTTCTGCAATATCCAGATTCCGTGAGCTTCTTTGAACTACTGACGTCTTATCCATAAAAAAATCACCTACCATACGTCTCACCATTTCAACAGTATTGGACCTCTCTGGCCAACTTCATTCAAACCTTAAATTCTGCAGACTTTGTTCCTTGTGATTTTCAATATTTCTTATTGCCAAAGGACATCCCCATTTTCGCCTGACCGAATGTTATCACATATCTTCTCCACGTGTAGGGTACACGGAATAAATATGTACATAACGAACCTTAACACGTAGGTGTAAAATCAGTAATAAAGTACCCATAGCATTGTGTGCCACCTAGTTCACTTATCTCCTGTACGGGGATGTATGTCAGATCTTCCGGGGTTTAGTTTTGGGTGGAAGTGGTGTACATTTGTGGAAGGCGAACGGGTGGTGTAGTGGTTAACACCCCTGCGATCAAAGCAAGAGTCCCGGGTCCGATTCAAGGCTCGTCACCATTTTCGCGTGACTGAAAGTTATCACGTGTAACCTACGTTAGGAAGAGTATAAAGAACTCATGTTGTTGAATTTATCTTAGGTTCAATAAACTAAAAAGTGAATATTTAAATATTTTTATTCTTCGGAACTTTGCCTTATGAAGATAACGAGGGCTATAGATATTTAGATTTTAATTTTCATCTGAAGCAGGTCAAGCGAGGCGATTTAGTGATGGAAATTGCATTTCACCATTTACTTAATGTCAGCGAGATCAAAGAGAAATATCTGCAATTTATCCAACTCTTTTTAATTATGAATTTTCCTTCAAATTTTTAAAACGTTTAATTCTTCAACAAACCAATATGTAGAAAAAGTTAATTTACCTTCAGTTACAGTTATTGATACAGTAAAAAAAATCTACAATTAAATTTAAAAATGTTCCTTAACAAATGTTTTTTAGGAGAATAAATAACTTTTAAGATGAACCATAAAAACGAACTTCAAGAGCTGACAAAAATTATTCTGTCGTTTAACTAGGTTTTACTGTACAAACTCATTTTAGAACATAATAACATTAAACTAATTTAATCTTTCTTTTTAGGGGCTTTACGACTCGTCAACATCGAGGTCATTTAGCCCTAAAATTCTGTACAGGTAGGGAAAATGCAGTTACGCACTAAGGAGAGCAAACATGACTCTCCCCGCGTGTGAGACTCGTCGAATGACTCAACCATATCCACTAAAAACCCTCCTGAATTATAACTCAAAACTCAAATATCAACACATCTCAAAACATTACACACATCATTACAAAAATAAAAATAAAATAAAAAAAGAAGAGAGAGGAAAATGAAAGATACCATACCGTCGGGATCGAAAAGGACAAGAGGTCAGGAAAGAGAGAGGAAGGAGTCTTACACAAGTGGAAGTAATGCCAGACTCAGCTCGGGACCCCGTGTTTGCCAAACACGTACACACTAGATGTAAATCCCCTGGGGAGTAATATAATCTTTTGTGTGACAAGAGTTCTTTTGCATGAAAATATTACGAGTGTGTATAAACGTAAGCTTTCACGACCGGAGTAAATATAAACTTGTTTGTCCGGGACAAACCGCATCTTAGTAGATAGAACTACCGTTACTTAGTAGGTAGTTTAGTACTTACTAATTATTAACTAGACACGGTTGTCCAGGACACACAAGTTCATGTTACGAGTATGCGTCAATAATTTGAGTATTTCAACAAATTGGAGACGTCTCTAAAATTATATAATACGTATACGCAATAAAACGTATTACGCAATTGATCGGATGTTGAGAGATGAAATTGCGTAGATAGACGTTACAAGTTTAATGGTTTCGTACATGATTAGGAGAAAGAATTTTTTTAATTCAATTTTTTTAAAGGTTGCTTTTTACAATTTTCACCATATCTTACGAACTGATTAATACATCATAGTTATTGTGCTCAAACTTACTACATTTCGTGATTGCTTATTACAATGAAGAATAGACGTATCATAACATAAAACACTAGAAGCCGAGTCTGGCCGGATTGTCTGTCTATGGTTTCTCATAATGTTATTTTAGAAATATTACTTTATAATTTGTGGTACAAGATTGGTTAAAGATAAATTAATGAATTCCTTTCACATTAATTTATTAACTTATGAAGTGAGCATTATCGCAAAATTTTCAGTACATTAAATACACGACTAATGAAACGTGATATAACTCACATAAGCATTAAGTGATTTGTTGTGGGAAATTTCTTACTTACACCATAAGCAGCTGTTTAGCTGTGTGTTGCAAACCACAAACCGAAGCGTCGCAGATGCCTCCGTCTTCATCGCTATTCACAGTCGTCGTCTTTGTGTTGCTTCAACTGATTAAAACCAACTTGTGAAGTGAAGGCTGCTGAAGCAGTTAAGGCAGTAAGAAAAGCAGAAGCATTCAGTCAAGATTACATTTCCCCGTAACCAAGTTCAGACTAGGATAACCCAACCAATTCTCGTGTTCACCATTTTAATAGCCTTATACCTAAATCTCAAAAAGGTTTACGACTGTTTCGTGAGTACCTTACGCGTTGGCTTTAAAGCGACTTTATTATCTTAAGTTCCTTAAATTTGGTTCGTTGTGGCCTTACACCCCACTGAGTAGTGTGTGTTCAGATTTAAACAATTTTGCCGATCAAAGAACTTTTACATCGGCCATATCGAAGAAACTGTTCAGCAAATCTAGACTGGAAGGATCCAATTTTTAAAATTCCCATATTTTTACAAATCCATGGAACGTATTACTTTTAAACATGCTGAAGAAGGAAGAAAATTAATCTACTGTTCCAGAATATGCTGATGCGTAATCAAAAATTTAGAGATATTTTAGGCGTCGTCTCGATGTAGTGTTAATCAAAATATGTCATTCTAACCTGGATTTAGTAATAACGACTTGGGAAGCAATAACTAGTGAAGATTTCATGAGACTGTATAGATGTATACGGATGGGTTTTAGTGGGTACAAGTCTCAGATATCATGGAACGCACATTTCATGGTTTTTTTAGTGATATCAAAGGGTTTTCGTTGGCGCTAGTGACTTGCCAAGATTGAGAACAGCTCAGTTTAGACCAGGCTTTGTCCTCGTGCAAAACATATTATCCGGTAGGAAGGAGGGGAAGCAAACTTAACTAAATCAGCGTTCGGTGGACCACCCCCTTTCGGTGGAAATAATGCAATTTGATATGTTTAAAACAATACATTAATGTATTGAGGTGTCTCTTGATTTAGTTAATAAAATGTCTCATGATATTTATAGTACATAAAAAATAAACTGTTGTTAAAATAGGATGTTATATGGGATCCGAAATAAATAATTTTAAAGTATAACAAACTTAAAATGTATTAATACTAAACGTATAGGGTATTAAAATCAAATAAAGAAACGTACAATGTACAATTAATAAATGTTAGCCTTCCTGGCTGTAAATAAGATAAATTTAATGGTTGTTAAGCAATAAGAGAAAATACCTTTTTTAGCTTGTACTTGGATGCTTCAACGTTACATTTGCAGCAATTAAACTTCATTATTTTATAATTGAATTTATAATTGAATAAACACAAACATGAAATTCTAGCAAATTATTTTGTTTTTTTAACGTTGGGGCTCATGAACGAAAAATGCGCATATTGAATGTACCAAACATATTCATCATATCTGCACGTAGATCTGCATTGAAAACGACAGTAACAATGGCTGCGAATGCTTGCAACTCAATCTTGACGTTGAATCACTTTAACTTCGTAGCATGTCAATAACATGTAGCACTTCATTATGGATTGAATACACTTATCTTGTATAATTTCTTTTGTCATTTAACTTGGCTAATAATTGCTATACAAATCTTAACTTACATTCGTTAACGATATAAAGATGCATTAATGCAACGAATAGTTGAATATAAAAATTTATGAATGAGCATAAAGGTAAGCATAAGGGTAAGGGCATTATGAGCTTAAAGATAAGGGCATGAGTAAGATAATTTTAAACGTTCTTTGGCGGCTGGCAGCTCGTAGTGTTCTTCTTTCTACCGCTCATGAATCATGGGTACTGATCAATACTGACACACAGTTCTTTAGTTAAAATGTGTTTTAGAACATTGTCATACAATTTAAATTTAACATAACGTATTACACTAATGATACATTGCGACTAAACGACATTCTGTACTTCCACAATAAATTTATAACTCAAAAAATGATGACTGCTGATCTTCTGTGCGTCATAACTTATTTATAAACGAATAAGAAACAAAGTGATCATATTTATAAAATGGAATTGTGACCAGTTATTTGAGNTAGATTTTAATTTTCATCTGAAGCAGGTCAAGCGAGGCGATTTAGTGATGGAAATTGCATTTCACCATTTACTTAATGTCAGCGAGATCAAAGAGAAATATCTGCAATTTATCCAACTCTTTTTAATTATGAATTTTCCTTCAAATTTTTAAAACGTTTAATTCTTCAACAAACCAATATGTAGAAAAAGTTAATTTACCTTCAGTTACAGTTATTGATACAGTAAAAAAAATCTACAATTAAATTTAAAAATGTTCCTTAACAAATGTTTTTTAGGAGAATAAATAACTTTTAAGATGAACCATAAAAACGAACTTCAAGAGCTGACAAAAATTATTCTGTCGTTTAACTAGGTTTTACTGTACAAACTCATTTTAGAACATAATAACATTAAACTAATTTAATCTTTCTTTTTAGGGGCTTTACGACTCGTCAACATCGAGGTCATTTAGCCCTAAAATTCTGTACAGGTAGGGAAAATGCAGTTACGCACTAAGGAGAGCAAACATGACTCTCCCCGCGTGTGAGACTCGTCGAATGACTCAACCATATCCACTAAAAACCCTCCTGAATTATAACTCAAAACTCAAATATCAACACATCTCAAAACATTACACACATCATTACAAAAATAAAAATAAAATAAAAAAAGAAGAGAGAGGAAAATGAAAGATACCATACCGTCGGGATCGAAAAGGACAAGAGGTCAGGAAAGAGAGAGGAAGGAGTCTTACACAAGTGGAAGTAATGCCAGACTCAGCTCGGGACCCCGTGTTTGCCAAACACGTACACACTAGATGTAAATCCCCTGGGGAGTAATATAATCTTTTGTGTGACNTAAAAAAAGAAGAGAGAGGAAAATGAATGATACCATACCGTCGGGATCGAAAAGGACAAGAGGTCAGGAAAGAGAGAGGAAGGAGTCTTACACAAGTGGAAGTAACGCCAGACTCAGCTCGGGACCCCGTGTTTGCCAAACACGTACACACTAGATGTAAATCCCCTGGGGAGTAATATAATCTTTTGTGTGACAAGAGTTCTTTTGCATGAAAATATTACGAGTGTGTATAAACGTAAGCTTTCACGACCGGAGTAAATATAAACTTGTTTGTCCGGGACAAACCGCATCTTAGTAGATAGAACTACCGTTACTTAGTAGGTAGTTTAGTACTTACTAATTATTAACTAGACACGGTTGTCCAGGACACACAAGTTCATGTTACGAGTATGCGTCAATAATTTGAGTATTTCAACAAATTGGAGACGTCTCTAAAATTATATAATACGTATACGCAATAAAACGTATTACGCAATTGATCGGATGTTGAGAGATGAAATTGCGTAGATAGACGTTACAAGTTTAATGGTTTCGTACATGATTAGGAGAAAGAATTTTTTTAATTCAATTTTTTTAAAGGTTGCTTTTTACAATTTTCACCATATCTTACGAACTGATTAATACATCATAGTTATTGTGCTCAAACTTACTACATTTCGTGATTGCTTATTACAATGAAGAATAGACGTATCATAACATAAAACACTAGAAGCCGAGTCTGGCCGGATTGTCTGTCTATGGTTTCTCATAATGTTATTTTAGAAATATTACTTTATAATTTGTGGTACAAGATTGGTTAAAGATAAATTAATGAATTCCTTTCACATTAATTTATTAACTTATGAAGTGAGCATTATCGCAAAATTTTCAGTACATTAAATACACGACTAATGAAACGTGATATAACTCACATAAGCATTAAGTGATTTGTTGTGGGAAATTTCTTACTTACACCATAAGCAGCTGTTTAGCTGTGTGTTGCAAACCACAAACCGAAGCGTCGCAGATGCCTCCGTCTTCATCGCTATTCACAGTCGTCGTCTTTGTGTTGCTTCAACTGATTAAAACCAACTTGTGAAGTGAAGGCTGCTGAAGCAGTTAAGGCAGTAAGAAAAGCAGAAGCATTCAGTCAAGATTACATTTCCCCGTAACCAAGTTCAGACTAGGATAACCCAACCAATTCTCGTGTTCACCATTTTAATAGCCTTATACCTAAATCTCAAAAAGGTTTACGACTGTTTCGTGAGTACCTTACGCGTTGGCTTTAAAGCGACTTTATTATCTTAAGTTCCTTAAATTTGGTTCGTTGTGGCCTTACACCCCACTGAGTAGTGTGTGTTCAGATTTAAACAATTTTGCCGATCAAAGAACTTTTACATCGGCCATATCGAAGAAACTGTTCAGCAAATCTAGACTGGAAGGATCCAATTTTTAAAATTCCCATATTTTTACAAATCCATGGAACGTATTACTTTTAAACATGCTGAAGAAGGAAGAAAATTAATCTACTGTTCCAGAATATGCTGATGCGTAATCAAAAATTTAGAGATATTTTAGGCGTCGTCTCGATGTAGTGTTAATCAAAATATGTCATTCTAACCTGGATTTAGTAATAACGACTTGGGAAGCAATAACTAGTGAAGATTTCATGAGACTGTATAGATGTATACGGATGGGTTTTAGTGGGTACAAGTCTCAGATATCATGGAACGCACATTTCATGGTTTTTTTAGTGATATCAAAGGGTTTTCGTTGGCGCTAGTGACTTGCCAAGATTGAGAACAGCTCAGTTTAGACCAGGCTTTGTCCTCGTGCAAAACATATTATCCGGTAGGAAGGAGGGGAAGCAAACTTAACTAAATCAGCGTTCGGTGGACCACCCCCTTTCGGTGGAAATAATGCAATTTGATATGTTTAAAACAATACATTAATGTATTGAGGTGTCTCTTGATTTTGTTAATAAAATGTCTCGTGATATTTATAGTAAATAAAAAATAAACTGTTGTTAAAATAGGATGTTATATGGGATCCGAAATAAATAATTTTAAAGTATAACAAACTTAAAATGTATTAATACTAAACGTATAGGGTATTAAAATCAAATAAAGAAACGTACAATGTACAATTAATAAATGTTAGCCTTCCTGGCTGTAAATAAGATAAATTTAATGGTTGTTAAGCAATAAGAGAAAATACCTTTTTTAGCTTGTACTTGGATGCTTCAACGTTACATTTGCAGCAATTAAACTTCATTATTTTATAATTGAATTTATAATTGAATAAACACAAACATGAAATTCTAGCAAATTATTTTGTTTTTTTAACGTTGGGGCTCATGAACGAAAAATGCGCATATTGAATGTACCAAACATATTCATCATATCTGCACGTAGATCTGCATTGAAAACGACAGTAACAATGGCTGCGAATGCTTGCAACTCAATCTTGACGTTGAATCACTTTAACTTCGTAGCATGTCAATAACATGTAGCACTTCATTATGGATTGAATACACTTATCTTGTATAATTTCTTTTGTCATTTAACTTGGCTAATAATTGCTATACAAATCTTAACTTACATTCGTTAACGATATAAAGATGCATTAATGCAACGAATAGTTGAATATAAAAATTTATGAATGAGCATAAAGGTAAGCATAAGGGTAAGGGCATTATGAGCTTAAAGATAAGGGCATGAGTAAGATAATTTTAAACGTTCTTTGGCGGCTGGCAGCTCGTAGTGTTCTTCTTTCTACCGCTCATGAATCATGGGTACTGATCAATACTGACACACAGTTCTTTAGTTAAAATGTGTTTTAGAACATTGTCATACAATTTAAATTTAACATAACGTATTACACTAATGATACATTGCGACTAAACGACATTCTGTACTTCCACAATAAATTTATAACTCAAAAAATGATGACTGCTGATCTTCTGTGCGTCATAACTTATTTATAAACGAATAAGAAACAAAGTGATCATATTTATAAAATGGAATTGTGACCAGTTATTTGAGTAAGAAATGAAGGTTTATTGATTACATTAATTTGATTACAAAAATACCAACGTTTGTGACATGAGTATCCTAGCGATTCTTTTGATGCTTCATCAGGTCAAGCGCTCAAGAAGCACACGTGCGTGCGTGGGAGCTTGAGAACATTAAAAATAATATCCTTTGAAATTAATAACTGACCTAAGGCTGGATTTCACAAAATTCTGTATCTTAACGGAAAGCTAATCTGTCGCGGCTTGCGGAACGTACGAAAACATTGATTCAAATGTTGCACTGTGTTTAAATTTTATTCTTGACGTAGACTATTACAACGAAAGTAGGTGTTCGATGGTTTAAAAACATTTAATCCGTCTGCACACCGAGTTAAAATTTCAATAATAAGTTTCTTTTTATATCAAATTTTCTCTTTTAAACAGGTATAAAGCAATATTCACGTTTCAATTGCTTTTGCAATATCTTTAACAGCGTCTGTGTATAAGAGACATGGTATAATCCTCAGTTCAAAAGCTGTTTTTCGTCTGTAATTTTTGTTCCGGAATTCATATTTTTTTCATTAATCACATGATTTCAAAAAGGTATACAGCAGCATGTTTTGCAAAAGTCTCACCAAGAAGCAATTTTGACAATTTGTAATTTAATAAATTTCATAATTAACGTAAAGTTACGCCTCGCGTCTTCTTGGAAGTCCTCGTTTGTGGAGGACTATGACAAGCCCCAATCCCTAGCACGAAAGCGACTCAACGGTTTACCCATTCCTCACGAACAAGGAAAACACAAGATTAGTCAGTGTAGCTCGTGTACGACCCAGAAGATCTAAGGGTATCACAGACCTATTAAGTTAACGAGTCAGTGACTTTGTTATTACAAAAGTTGATGAAAACAAATGAAAGTTTTTGAGCCGATAAACAGTTTTAACTTTTAATGAAAGAGCTCATTTAAAATACCACCAACAAAATAACCGAAATACAGCTGGATGCACAGCTTTTATGCTATTGACTCTAGGGTCAGAACAAAAGTTGCCAACGCGGTAGTTGTACCGTTAGTCGCGTACATTAGAAGTGTGGCTGTAAAAGTCTCGTTTAAATCTCTCAAAGTTCCCTTAACGTTTTGTAATTGCATTAACTGACATTAGGTTGAGCACAGCTCGTTAGCTCTATAAGGGAACATGCCACTTCACTTTTCGTGCGTTTGATGTACGCATATTCGTGAAGAGTAAGTTCCATTCACTCTAGTTTCAAAACTGAATTTCAAAAGATTTTCATTTTATTTTGTGTATATTTAAGAGTTAAATAAGATTCATTTCTATTTCATGTTGTTTACAGCAACCAGTCATGTATTCAATGCTGCTTAGGATACCAATGATTGTACTGTTTATGATGTAATCATTTTTGTCATTCAACCAAACTTTTCTTTCTTTACATTTATCATTTGAGTATTCAATATTCCATGTTCGAGGGTTGTAATTTCCACCTTTGCAGCAAATATCCCTTAAAGTTTCGTAATAATCTTAATAAAAATATAAACACTAGTTATCTAATACTTAACGGTGTATTTTGGGATTTTCAGTATTAGAGAACTGGTAGGGTAGTGTATGAATCATTATGGACAATACGTTTCCTTCTCTTCTCTCCTATCTAATATTTTCTTTTATCTTTCAGTCTGTAGTTCATCTACAAATAAAGTTACAGTATTGTTAATCAAATATCAATTCATTACATTGTTTATTAACAAAAAGATATGTTCTACAATTTTAAATGATTAAACGGAGCCAGTTTACCAGAATTTTAAATGCTCGCTGCATCCAGTCTTCATCACCTGTGAGTAAATCAGATTCATTTGATGGAAGTCATGCTTCTTCCTCCAGGTTTCCCAAGCAATATCCCCTTTCGCCACAGATCGTGATACGCCAATCACGAAATGTCCTCAGGATTCGGCCTTGGGGTAACCGAAATGCCAAGGGATACTCACACCCATGATCCAGATCCCTCTCCGCATAACCACACACCGCTTCACCGACAGGCAAAAAGCAGCAAGGTGATAATCCTCGGATATCAGACCGGGAATGAGCTTACACGCAATCTCCCAAATTCATCTCTGGACTACCACAGATTTGTCACGTCAAAGATTAGCAGACAGTAATCAACAATTTCTGAGAAAACGTGCTCCCAGTTGGAATCTCACATTTATAAAATACGTATAGTAAATATACAGTTGAGATTAGATTTAATTATATTAAAACGTAGTTAATATCCTATACGTGTATAGCACTCCATGAACGTAAAAGGGCGCAATTACATTTCCTCCAAGTTAATTGACACCTTATTCAAACTACTTCGAACACAATTTTGTTTCCAATATCGTAAAAACATTAAGAAGTCACTGTATCAAGACACTTCATTTTATAGAATAGTAGATCAATAGTTCCTGATTACTTTACTTCATTTAAAGACGTACGATTTAAAATTACATTCTATTGGTTTTAAAAAAAGAATACTTTTCGTAGCATTTTACAACTACTGAGAGAATTAAAGTTGTAAATTCCAGACGGTTGTAGGAAGAAAGGTAACCATTTTGATGAACACAATTTGTTCGAATAAGAAACAAACGTAGTGATATTATAAACGTAGGTCGGAGTCAGTAACACTTGTTTATCCGGCACACAGCGTTGCTCAGTCGACAGAACTGCCGACGTTTAGGCCATCCTGCTGTGGTCTTCTTCAGGGCAATGTCACAGTCGTACAGACTTAAGTCGCAGTCGTACAGTGCGAGGTAGAACGGGTCACGTGACGGTGACTTCCGTAGAGGCACTTCGTTCTGATTGGTCGAAGGTGGAGCGCTCGGGAGAGGATTAGTGTCCATCTCTAGATGCAATTCAGGATCAAGTCATTATTAACAGTGAGATTGTTGGGTGGTCTGGTTATCTCTATGGCTTCTTTGATCTGTCTAGGTTAACAATGGTCTTCCTCGGTAAAAATGAGAGTACCGTAAAAATGAAATCATGTCCTGCTTCGATCGCTTGGAGGGCCACGGCTGATTTGGTTAACCTACCCTGCTTAAAATGCCTAATATGTTATCTAAGACTCTCGTCAACAGTTCGACCTCCTTCTTCTATATAATCACTATCACAACTACAAGGTATGGCAAAAATTCCAATTGGCACCTGGGTGGGGGATAACGTGTCTCTCACTTTGACAAGTGATTTACCCAGATGTGGCAAGTGTTTTTGAGAGCCGCTATAGACAGATCACCCATCATAATTTCTTAGTATTTTACCAACCTTGTTAGTGACCCCTTCAGCGTATTGTGGATGTTTTCCGGAGACTTACGGTTTTTCACATTATCCATTCGAACATTATCAATGCGATGAAGGACGATTTATTGGTTTGATAGTTGTAGCTGTTGTTGCTGAATGTATCACGCAAAAGTCTCATTTTTTTGTCAAATTCTTTCCTCGCAAAGATTCAATATTTAAGTAACCGTTTGTGTGGGTAGATGTTGGTGGATTTCTGTACGCGCTGTGTGCACGAAAGCCATCCCTCTTCCTTTGGATCAGAACATGCCATCGGATCTATCTCCCACGGATATGGGTACCATACCATCGGATTCTATCTCCATCGTGAACTTAATATCGGTACGGACTTGATTGATGAAATAATAATAATAATAATAATAATAATAATAATAGTAAGGGATCAAGGGGTTGGGAGAGGTAGCACCTATGGGTATGGACCTTGTATTCCCTTGCAGCTCGTGGAAACACTATGAAAACCAGAAATAAATGCTATGATGTTTCATTGCCTGGAAAGCACTAGGGCACCTCTGTATGTGACACAGTTCGAGCCACTGATGAACAGGAGTTGAGCAGGTGAACTCCTTCCGGGTTACCCGAATAATACTCTGCGGATACTTGTAGCAGCCAAACAACATCTTCAGCTGTAGCTGCAGCAAATGTTTCTCTGAGGAGGAATAACCCTCTATTGCCAGAGACCACTCAAGCAGGCCATAAACGTGTCCGCATGACTTGGGTAAGTGAGGTAAATGAATTCCTAATGCGTACATACTATAGAAACACGAGAAGGACATGACAACATATAAAGAAAAGTTGTACGATGAGTTCACTAGGCGGTATCCAAATGTATCAGTAACGGCCCAGAGATTTTCAGACCAAATAAGAGTAATCAAGAGAAACAATCTGACACCAACCGACACGCTCACATGAAAAGTGAAGCAACGCATGGAATCCCAAAAATATCAACCTGGTGCTGATGCCACTTAGATCACTGTTCAACGTGAAGAAACTGGATTTTTTCCTGCCGAAAGAGACACAAAGCCTTCCAGAGTGTAATTTAATACAAAAAAGACCTCACTACATCACAATCATCTGAAGAACTTGAAGGATTAATAAGTGCTCTGAGAGACGTAATGGATCGCACATTACTTGAATATGGAGGTATAGACCCAACATTAAGACCTAGTATCCCAAAGCAAAACACTTCAAGTAAACTGGCTAAGACAGTCAATGTGATGAATCAGCACATATTACCAGCATATTTGAATGAAAGCAACATCTTTATTGATGTACATACGGCTATATATTGTGCAGCAGTGGCCAGATTCAATGGCTCCAAAATTGTATGCCAAAGAATCTTTGTATGTAGAAAGGAAACAAAACGACACTTTCCAAGATGGCAACAAAGACTTCAGAGTAGAATTACAACCCTGCGGGCCGACATAGCTGGGTTGACAGAATAGAGGAAAGGACATCCTTGCAGAAGTCTGCAGAAGAAAGGAGAGGAAATTACACGAAGACGTAGAATTCACTCTAAATATGACTATCCCAATCAGCGTGTGATGGAATACCTCTACACACTCAAGCAAAGATTGTCTGTATGTAGCACGAGACTTCAACGATACACTAAGTCTATGAGGAGGAGAAAACAGATGTTCCGGCGGTTCGCTGATCCAAAGTCCAGAGAGAAGTCCTAAGAGCGAATGCCGTGTCGCCGTGCAGGAGTTCCAGCTAGCAGTAGTTCGTAGTAAGAGAGAACATTCCAGTAGCGCAGCAATGTCGTCGTAAAGTCAGTGATCGTAATAGTCGGCGTAGGCGGTTAACTCTCCCTCAACTCCTCGTCTTCTCTTCTCCTTTTCTTCTCTCGCTGAGCCGGATCGCCGCCCTTAAGTACCCACCGCCCTGGTGGAGGTGGTGGCAGTGACCTGCGGAGAGACCACTGCGCCGACCGGCGTCGTGCGGAAGGAGGGGCTCCTTTCCCTCGAGCCGCTTGCTCTCCGCCTGAATGCGCCCGGCACGGCGCTGACCGGGGCGGCACGAATTGCCCCGTTTGCCGCTGTGATGACGGCATTTCCAAATTGTGGTAGACATACCAGTTCCATGTATGGTTTAAAATATTATAGTTACAATTTAGTATAACTATGTAATGCATTTAAGTTTTGACACTAACATTAATGCATCACATTTGTAATTCAATGTGTCCTAATCAAATGTAAAAACTTAATGAATGTATGATTTTAATGTCTTCTATAAATGCGGTTATTGTAATACTATACAAAATAAACAAAATGATAATTTAATGATAGATATTTCAATAATATATGTATTGCTTGAAATGAAAATTATTAATTTTAACTTTTTTAAGAAGCTAAACAGGAATCCCCAATACAACTATGACTATGAAGAAACAACATTTATATTTATTTATTTATTTTTCAATAACCTTAATCATATCGCATGTAAAGCATTCATCTGTAAAGCATTCAAACCCTACTAAGTCACCCTGAAGTATAAATATGGAACTTCAATGTCTTTTTAAATAACGCGATCGAAGAACAGAGTCTGATGCGCAAAGGAAGATCATTCCAAGTCCGGGAAATGGCAACGTGAAACGATTTATTCAGGTACATCGTCTTGTGTTTGGGAATTGACAAAATGAGGGAATTTTGGAATCTATGAGAATTTAAATATTTGAATTTTTAGCCAGATGTGCTGGGTATTGAGTTTTAATAATTTTGTACAACATTGCGAGGCAATGCATGTAGCGTCTTTGCTTTATTCGAAGTATCCCGTGATATTCATACTGACGAGAAACATGTTCATTTTTTTTAAAATAAAAAATGTAGCGGATACATGTGTTGTGTATGGACTGAAATTTATTGTCTAATTTCTTGTGATCATTATACACAGTAACACAATAGTCAATAAGTGGGTAGATAATTGATTCTACTAAGAAAAGTTTTAGTTGTGGATTATAGATATCTTTGTAGACATTTCAACATATGGGGAAAAATGTTTTCTTACTAATATACTTAATATGGCAATCCCCAGTCAGAGTGTTGTTTAGAATTACTCCAAGTTTTCGAACTTCTGAGTACCATTGAACAGGAGAATTATTTAGTAAAATGGGAGACACCTTGATACTCCCTAAGAATTTTTGAGAGAAAGCCGATCCGACTATCATTGCTTGTGATTTAGAAGGATTAAGTTTAAGATCGTTTTTAGTGTACCAGTCTTCAATAATACTAAGATCATGGTTTACGTTCTTAAAAAGTTAATTGATCTCCGTTTTCTTACCACTGACGTACATTTGAAAATCATCAGCACACATGTGCGCAAAATTTTAAGTTAATTGAAATGTCATTTGCATATATTAAAAATAACGATCCAAGAATTGATCCCTGAGGAACACCGCTATGTAAATATTGTATGTCAGATGATTCATTTTTGTTTATCATTACTTGTTTACGGCATCTAAGATAATTGTTTACCCAAGTCGCAGCTGATTCAGAGAAACAAATTTTTCGATATTTAGCTACCAAGATATGATCCACGGAATCAAAAGATTTTCTGAAGTCAAGAAGTACAAGAGTGGGGACACTGTCATCGTCCAATGCATTTCGAATGTCCTCGGTTACATTAAGCACCGCGGTTTTGTGTACCCTGCCTGATTGGTATTACAAACGGGAAATAATTTCTTTTCGCATCTTTTATAATATAGAATAGAAGTCATTTTTCCTATCCCAGTTTAACGTAATTAGTATTTTCCATCCGTACGCATGATGGCAGGCACGCAGCGAGCGAGTGTAAGAAAACTGTAGTTTAGAGAGACTGAGGTGGAGTTATATGAAAGCACTTACAATCGTGAAAAAATGTCTCGAGTTTGAGCATTAAAAAAACGTTATACAAAACTAATGCTCTACACAAAAATGAGTTAAACCAAACTTTTTTGTGTTTCAATATGCGTTTATCAGTGTAAATTAAACATTTTTACTGTATTCTTTTTCAATTTTTTTTTCAAATGTAAATAAGAAAAAGCCGGTTTTTCCACTTTCAATCATTCTGAATTTGAAAATCCATTGCTTAAAAACCACACATCCGATCACACCCAAATTTTAGTATGAACTAAAGACACTTTTTTTCTGGGTTAAAAAGGGTCTGATGTAAAATAAAAAAGTTCTTATCAATCTAGCACAATAAGTTTCTTTTCGGTTTTGGGTGGTTGTCAAAGAACGAAATTGATCTTGTGATGAAGGTGATGATTATGTGGAGCTTAGTTTTAAGCAATATCTTACCAGTGTTTTCAATTTTACATCGATTTACAACGTCTAAGCCAATAAAGTTCGGTTACGTAAGAAATAGCTTGAAATGAAGAATTTGAGAAAAACAACGTAACGTATATGCAAAAAAATATTTTATTAACATTTGGGATGTTGAATACGAAATTGTAACAGCATTCTTGTTAGTGTGAAGCAAAACAGATAGTTATGATAAACGATGCTAGTGTGTTCCGTTGCACAACGAAAGTCAAAAATGTTCGTTCGGTGCGATAACCAAGAGATGACGTCACATTTACGGTCGATAACCGCAGCAAGACGTTTACGCATGGACGACACTAAACGACTCAATGTGTCTGTAGGAATTTTCCCCCATTCCTGTCGCAGATAATCCTGAAATTATTGTATATTGTAAGAACGACGCTGGGCCATCTTCCTCTTAAGAATTCTCCAAATATTCTCTATAGGAGAGAGACCCGGACTTGTTGCTGGCCACTCTAAAACAGAGACAGAAGTAAGTCTCCTCGATTCGTGAACTGGTGTCTATGTTCATCTCCAAGCCCTCAAAGGCTATCCGTTTTTGTCACCTTTCGGTCCTTAGTCGTGTTCATTTCTTCCACGTCCACTACTAATGATAGCATCCTTCGCTCACATTTGCATATGATCTGTTCTCTACGAGTCAAGCGGAAAATACGTTCTTCAACTTGTTTACTCGTTCAAATCATTTGTTCTTCCTATCAAACCAATTGTTCAGTTCCCTTCTCTTTCTGCGGATTCTTTAACTTTCTCCGTTCTCAAATTAACTTCAACTCATTTTTCAACTCAAATAACTTTTCCAACATTTTCCAGACCAACGATTCATTTTAACAACTAAAAGGGGAATTTAAATCCAATTTGTGTTGGCAAGCATTACTCTACTTCTCTTATCGTCTATAAGCGCCGTCCTGATGTCTTTGCAACACTTCATCGCGGCCACTCCACGTCTCGCTTACGCCACCTCCGTTCAACCCATTCGTATATCAGTCACAGAAGAACAATTTCTTCTCACATTCACGATTATGAAGCCTCGCCCAATCGCTTAAGAGTCCTAAGAGTTTAGTTTGAAATGTTATAGTTAAATACAGTATTGTGTCAACCTAGGATTTTATAGTCGCTGCACTTGGGAGTCAAACAATAGAGTTACTGGGTTGGTGTAAGTCTTTGGCGATGGTGTCACATTAATTTCAGTCATTTCACCTTTCCGAACCCTAAGTTTAGGGTTGGGGTGAATAAGACTCGGAATGGAAGCGCGTGGTTCTCACTACGAATGTGGACAGTACTCGAACTCAAGTTAATAAAAATAATCGAAAACGCCACCATCAGAAAAAAACACAAAAGACATATGATCAGCGCATGCACCTGGTTAATTTAGTTGGTCTTAAATAAATTAAGGAGACCTAGATGAGTTGGATTGATGAAAGTAAGTAAACAGTTTAAATTCATTTGAGCTACTAGTAAGTAAACAGTTTTAATAACATTCTGGGACACCACGGAATGTCTGAAGAATGAGTTGTTGAAACTACTCTGTAAGCAATCGTGAAGTTAATTATAACAAGAGAACAATTGAACATGATATTGAACATAAACACAAAATATTATGTTGAGGTTAAAAACTAGAATTTGAAACTTAAAATCAGTAAAATCTAACGAAATTTAAAATCAATTGAACAAAGTATAGTTACCTCACAGTGAATTTATAATGATCACTTAATAGAATGGGAAAATACGTTAATTTTAGTAAGTTCGTTATTCCAAATGTATATCATAAATTATATTTATAAAAATACACGCTGGAGTTTGAATTTACGCGCAGACGCTGAAACGTTAACTGGTTTGTACAACACAATATTATAATATGATTTTGTAGTTTCTGCTTTTTTTAAACATATTTTGTGTTTATGTTTATATCATTTTCAATTGTCTTTTGTTTCTTGTTATATTTTTTTAATTATTTGATCACCTGACAACGGTTTCAATCGAAGTCGAAATATCAAGCATGTCCTTAGTATATCTTAAGGAGATCATCTCAAGTTAACACACATAAGATATCTCTTCAGATCATCTTTAAAATGTCCTATGTATATCTTTACTATATCATCTCTATTTCATACTATGCATATACCCTTTAGAATCATCTCTACAATGTCCTATTTATATCTTGACGAGATTGTCGTGGGCTCTTGCGTTACATCGGCTCCAGCGAGCGGTCTGCGCCAGCAAGAGACGACATATAATACGGTTGGACGGAGAGGAGGGGGACGGGGTCAGTCTCCACAGTGAAACGCCATTCGTGGGTAATACGTGTTTAATACTCACTGATTACGAGGTTCGAAGGAAGACGGTATCGGCGTCGCTGTGAGTGGTTCTAGTTCGGACGCTCATGACGTAGCCAGCTCGGTGGTCGTGTCAGCGGTTCTCTGAGGGGTGGCCGGACAGGGCCACAGAGCGGCGTACGGTGACGGCAAAATGATACGGCAAGATGAGAGTGCCAAATGAGCGTGAACGTGTCTTCCTACGAGACTTTTATATTCTATCTAGTCCGTGTCACGGTGCCCTACTAAACTCAATACCCCCTGCCAACGTATCTGACCTCAATCCGAAAGTGCATATGTGAGCTTCACAACAATTCCCCCTTTCCCCTTCCGAACTGTTCCTGTTACTCAAACACCAAACAAAATATACTCTTATTATTTTAACCACTTTTTTGTTTACATTCTCCAACAACAAATGTTCTGCCTCTTTCTTTATTTACACATATATAACTCCTCAATCACAACAGTAGACAAAACAAATTAAATAATAATAATAATAAAAACAACAGAGAATGTATTCTTAAAGCTACTTACAGATTTGGGAATAGTGGTGTATGTACTGGAGCCACATTAATAACTGACAATGGAATTGTCTCTTGTGGTTTCGCTTTGGTTTTTCGACATTTCCTTATCCCCCAGCCCAGCATTATACACACCACTATCCCTATGACTAGATAACTACTCCCCGTGGTTATCTTCCATGTGTTTTCGTTGTTTTCGAAATGTTCCCACACGGACAAATGTCTTTTAATCTCTTCTATCGGTACAGACAGCACTTTGTGAGTGTTTTTATTTTTTTATAGATTCGAGCAGTCCGTCAAGTACTTTATTTTCCTGCTTGGAGAGGGTGGAAATATTAGTAACCTTCCAGTTCCAGGGTTGCACTGTCGGTACCAATGATGGCATAAAATATTGTATATTTGAATAAACGGGGGAAAGAATTTGCGTGGGAGACTGACCCATACAACCGAACGGAAGAAGAAAACTTCCTTCACGTTGTAATTTAATCCTAGAATGATGTTCCTTGCACGACACCCTCAGCCATATCTCTCTACTGACAGCAAAATACCATTTTCCTGGTTGTTCTCCAGATGCAAAAAGTTGGTAAGGCGTTTTCGCCACGCCGATGTCGCAATATTTTTCCATCTGTTCCGTGAACGCCGCGATACTACAGGACTGAGTAAAGGAGGAAAAAATAGGCCTGGAATCCGGGCACACTGTGACCGCTGCCTCGCGACAATTGTCCAGTGAATCCCTCTCCAGGAATAGAAACTTGGTGGCGACCTTCGACACCGCCAGATAAGAAGAATCAGGTGTCCTGACTATACTACGACCTACCGACTCGCTCACCGTGGGCCACGCTAGAGATTCAAACACCTTGAACTCTGGATCCCGGTCAAGTGGCAGGCTCAGTAGCAAGGAGGTACTCCTGGCACTATTCAGTACGCGCGCCCGCGATACCTCATAGACCGTTCGTAGACCACGGAATCCAATAAATTTCAACCCTTGCGATAATGACTGCGTGGCGGTAGTCAGAACGGAAAAAAGTAAAGAAGGACTGATAATTGAAGAGGAGAATTTTCTCAGTTCAGCTATAGATATCTTGGCCATCGTTCCCTGCAACACGGTTCTTAATGAAGAAATATGTTGCATCAATGCGACATAACCCTCTTGAATTTTTCCACCGAGAACGCCCATTTCGCTGAACAGCTGATCAGTTCCTGAATGACTCGATGATCACCCTTCGCTGTCTCGTGCATTGTCTCTAAGATCTTTACCGTTGCCGATAACATATCATCATGTCTCCCCAACGTGGCCGAAATATTTGATAAAAAAGTGATTCGAGAGTCTAATGCTGCTCTAGTATCTGATTTAAAATGATCCAGCTGTTGCTGTAAATTTTGAATTTGCTCATCAATGGCCGTTCCCGCGAGATAGTGTAACCCTTTCCCTAAAAGGTTAACTAACCCCCTCTTTTTCCTTATTTTATTTCTTAGAGCATTTGCTTGCTCTTCTACTCCGTTGAACTCGAAGTTAACTCTATCTCTATACTCTGTGATTATACTGGAGAACACTGAGTTATTCACTTTACTGCAGATCATGTCTACTCCTTCTGAAAATTGTTTTACTTGTTTCTGCACTTGTTCCACCGCACTTAACATTTCTGGTATATGCAAATCTAAATGTATTTCCCACTCTGCGCTTGCTAATACAATTGTTTTCTTCAGGATAAACATAATTGCTACCACTTTGTTCCACATACACAAAAACACTATCACTTGACACCACCACATTATTTTGTATTTTTACCTGCCGGATTCTAACTTAGTCACGGGATACCTTTCTTCCTTCTTCTCCCACCCTTCCACCTTCTCGTACGTCAGCTGGTCTCCTGCTGGCGGTGGGTGTTGCTAGCAGTCGCCGCTGGTGACTCTGGGTGCCTCGGCGCTCCGCAACTGGTTCAGCATTGCTGCCTTGCTCTTCTGTTCGTGACCTGGCGCTGGTGTTCTCTGGTCTTTGCTGACTCTCACTACACAATCTGAAGATTATTACTTATGTCTCGCTCTGGGACGTAGGTTGTACGGCGACCTAATTTCTGGAGGACTTCCCCGTACATCCTCTACATCCTCTCCCTGCGCCTCGTCTCGTTCCGTGATTTCTCTACTCTCTGGCAAGACAACCACAGGTCCTTCGTTCTCCATACCCTCCCCCCTGGGATCAATAATAGATTCCGGTGATGCGCCCTTCCTTTGCGCCCCATATACACATGCTCGATATCGAATGTGACGGGTGTTTTCACCCTTCTTACAACATAAGGGCCCTCCCATCTTGGCATAAACTTCTTTGACTCCCCTGTTTCTAATTTGAAGTTCCATAGTAATACCTATTGACATTCAGATATCGGTAAGAGATATCTACTCATATTTATTTTTTCCCTTTATAACTGTGATTTATCTCTTTCCATTCTCGCAGCCTCTTCGTGTGCTATCTGTAAGTTTTTATTTACTGTATCCCCATAGGCCTGCTCGTCTCTATATCGCTTCGTGGGAAGAGGAAATGTCGTTTCCCACGCGAATGTGAGTTCCCTCCCGTACGTCAAAAAAGACGAACTGAAATTCGTCATTCTATTTACAGAGTTCCTAAAATCGAACAACGCAAATGGTAAATGCTCGTCCCAATTAGTATGATCTTGTTCGATCTAGTACGAGATAACAGCGGCGAATGACTGATGCGCGTGCTCTATCCTCCCATTAGCGGTTGGGTTGTATGGTGACGTGAATATTTGTCTCACTCCCAGTAGGTTACATATCTCTTTCATTAATCTAGACATAAAATTTTTTCCTCTATCCGTCAATAAGATTTCTGGTGCCTACAGACGACTTGTTCCACGAAAGCTCTCGCCACCGTCTCTGCTGTTTGATTTGGAATGGCTACGGCTTCCAAATAACGTGTACAGTGATCTTGACACGTTAAAATATACCTGTTCTCTTTTTCAGACATTGCTAACGGTCCTACCACATCTAAAGATACTTTTTCAAACGGTCTCTCACATCTTTCCACGTCTTGAATGGGTGGAGATTTCTTAATTCCTTTCCTAGCCTTACATTTGAAACAATTCGCTACGTATCCTTTTACGTCTCCATGTATACCTTGCCAATTAAAAAATCTTTTTACTAAGTTCAACGTCGCTGCGACCCCTCGGTAGTCTGCTAACGGAGTTTGATGACATCTCTCTAATATGTGTTCAATCATACTTTTTCGTGCACATATGGTATATATAGCTTTTGGTGGTGGTAAAAGCATTTTGGATAGGATCTGATATTCATTGATAAAATATCCTGCTTTATCTTCACGAGCTAGCTGAAATTGCTTTTTTACATTTTCACAACTCTTCTGCTCCCTTCTAATCCGTTCCCAATCCCATACAGGCTCATAATCATTTTCTTCTCTAAAAATTGCCCAAACTCTACTGTCCATTCGAAAAAGTGCATCCGCGTGCGGAATCTGCACTCCCGGTTGGTACTGCACAGAAAAAATATACTCTGATAAGTGTAAAATCCATCAAGCCAATTTAGGACTAGGTTCTAATTGGGTTAATAACCATTTTAGTGCTTTATGACCAGTCGCCAAAACAAAAGCACGACCCAGTAAGTAAACTCTAAATTTCTGTATCATTACTACGACCGCCAGACATTCCAATCGGTGGCACTGAACTTGGATTGCTGAGGCGAGAGCTTCTTACTCGCGCAAGCAACTAAATGCTCCTCGTCATCAAATTGCTGCGCCAGCACTCCATCAATTGCTGCGCCAGCACGCATCGGACGTGAGAATAAATTGTCTGAAAAAATCTGGATATCTCAAAACTGGATGTCGAGTTAATGCATTTTTAGACAATCAAATGCCTCCTGATGCTGTTGTAACCACTCAAATTTGATTGCTTTCCTTGTTAGATCTGTGAGACTACTCGTAATTCTGCAAAATTCTTGATAAACTTCCTATAGAATCCCGCAAGACCTAAAAACGACTGTATTTCCTTTTTATTTCTCGGAACGGGAAATTCCCTGATCGCTTGCACTTTGTTTTGCATGGGACTCAACCCCGCTTGCGATATCGAATATCCTAAAAAAATTATTTCCTTTCTGAAAAACGTACATTTACTGGGTTTCAGTTTTAACTTTGTCTCTGTCAGTCTCGTAAAAATTTCCCTCAACCCCTGGAGATGCTGTCCTATCCCGTCATCATATCGCAAAATGTCGTCTAGATACACTAAGCACCCTCTATTTATTAACCCTTCCATAATTATGGTCATCAACCTCATGAAGATGGCTGGTCCGTTACATAATCCAAACGGCAGACTTTTACACTGGTAATGGCCCATTGGAGTGGAAAATGCAGTCATTGGTTTACTTTCCTCCTCCATTTCCACCTGACAATAGCCATTACATAAATCCAAAGATGAGAATACTCTCGCTTTCCCTAACTGATCGAAAACTTCATCGATATTGGGCAATGGAAATTCCTCCTTTTCGGTTACGTTATTCAACGCTCTAAAATCTATGCAAGGACGATACTGAATCGGTTCTCCTGCTTCTGATTTTTTCCTAATTAATATAATGGGTGCTGCCCACGGACTCAAAGCTGGCTCAATCACACCGTGTTCCAACATGGCTGTAATCGATTTCTCTAACTCCGGACGCTGTGCGTGTGGCTCTCTATATGTTTTTTTCTTAATTGGCACATCTGACGTCAGTTTAATACAGTGTTTTACCACCCCCGTGGATCCTTATTTTGCTCCCCCCACATAAAAACATCCTTGAAGTCTTGAAATAATCTACTTAACTGA
The DNA here is from genome assembly GCA_002313205.1 of Laupala kohalensis. Classification (NCBI taxonomy): domain Eukaryota; kingdom Metazoa; phylum Arthropoda; class Insecta; order Orthoptera; family Trigonidiidae; genus Laupala; species Laupala kohalensis. Next base: position 53,542 of record NNCF01127990.1, read on the forward strand.
TTTTCACCCCTTCTGGCACTCTCCCGCATTCAAAATTTTCCAAAAAACTTTTCCTCTCTGTTTGTAATTCAGGCCACGTCCATGGCTCGCTATCTACTGCGCATATCGCTTGCTGTTCCACCTCTTGTACTAACTCATATTTTATGCTTTGATTCTTCGGCACTTTTACTATTTGGTGATCTTTATTACTCCACAGAACTGGAATTTTTCCTGAGCGATCCATCTTGCATAAAACTGGCAACGTTTCTTCTGCTTGTGTATCTACGTCAAGTATTTCCCGTCTTACTCTTTCATTTACTTGAACTCGAAAAACTCCCACTGCTTCCTGTTTAACCATTATTTCCTTGAGTGGACTTATTACTTTAATTGTATTTTCTCCTTCCATATTTCCTAAACCTCGCAACTCTATTATCTCACAACTTTGCCTCGGTGCAGTATCCTCGTATTTTTGAATGATTCGTTTCTCAGCGGCCCCCTCGCCGTCCCATTTATTTAATAGCTCACCCAAGAAATCGTTCTCATTTATATCATTCGATCTCTCTCGACCGACATTCACACTACAATTATTCATAATTTCTGGCTCGGCTAGTTCACTCGGGGTACCCTGACCTGACCCACGGACGTCCCTATCCGCTCAGCGTCTCCTGTCCCCTCCCTGCCTTCCTGGCTGCGAAGTCGCGGCCCACAATACTTCAATAATTCAATTTTCGAATTCTCAGATTCACTCACTACACACACAACATTCATACAACATTCATACTCCTCATTCTCAAATACACTCGACTTTTGCACTGGCTGCACTTCCTCATTAAATTCATAAACATATTTTACATGCTCTGGAAGTAATGGTTTCATTAATTTCTTATTTTCACGCTTCTCCTGAACGCCCCAATCATCCCATTGTAACTGGTGCACACTCTCTTTTCTTTGCTCCCTTCCCAACTGAATTATCTTTAAAGGTTTTTGCAAACTTTCTGCAATGCCTTCTTCTATGTCACCGAAAAAATCCATTTCTTTCTTTTGAATTCCTACACCTTCTGCTATGTGTACATTGGTGGTTACTTCATTTAATTCCTGCTCCGAAACCGAGGAAAACAATGACACTGTATGTCCTTCAGATAGTCTGACCTGTTCTCTCCCTGGACATATAAAACTATCAAATTTCTTAAAAAAATCTAATCCCAAAATTCCATCATACTGTGTGGTACCCAATTCAATAATTAATAATTCATGTTCATATAACCTCCCTTGAATATTCATTTCGACCCTACTCTGTCTCCAAACGTCTAAAACGTGTCCCGAAGCACTTCGATTTAAAATCCTATATCGTTGCAATTTCTGTTTATGTTTCGGAAATTTCTTTGCGCACAATAAAGAAACAGAAGCGCCTGTATCTATTTTTCCCCCAAATTTCAATACTCAATTTCTGACCTCCTGCTGGTTGTATCACGAGTAATACTTCTGAGCTTCCCTACCCACAACCACTCCTGACCCGTTTTTTTTTGAATAAGATACCGGAAGATGACCTCTCTGTTCGCACAGAATACAAAATTTAATAGGGCACTGGGGTACCTCGTGTTCCTTTCCACAAATGTTACAAGTTGGCGACCTCGATCTACACATGCTCGCAAAATGCCCAAGCGCATTGCACCTTAAACAGCTAACGTTTCTGTTTCTGTCTTCAGCACTCGCTTGGTAGCGCCGCGTCGGTCCATTACTCATTCCCCTCCCCCATGCCGGCACGCCCGCGCGTGGCCCTCGAGTGCTCTCAGTCGCCGCGATACACGTTGCCTCACCCATCGCCGCATAGCCCCGTAACCATTGCTGCTCAGCTACTCCAAATGCCTCTGCTTGTAAAATGTTAATAGGTTCTCGTACTGCCACAAAACGTCCCAATTCAGGCCTCAACTTCGCTAAAAATTGCGCTAATAACCGTTCATTAAAAATTTGTTCAATAATCTCCGAATCTAAATTTCCGTATGTTTCAATGAGCTGTCTCCCGACCTTCCTGAGTCTCATTGAAAACTCCATGACTGACTCCGACTCTGAACGCAACTCGAAAACACTATCCTAGATACCTAATGCGTAAACCTATTTCTGAGCTCTGTGCTTAACACTTCGTACGACCGCCAGAGATGCGGACTGCATTGTAAGAAGTCCCCTGCAGTTCCCGTCAATCTAAGACGTGCTGCCGCCAACGTCTGTTTTTCTGACCAATTGTTGAAGTGACTAATAATATTGATTATTTCTAGGAAAGTCTCGACCGAAATCTCATCCTCCCCCGAAAAGCTCAGAATCAACATCACATTACTTTAAAATCCCCGCGTATGCGTACTGAAGTTACCCGGACTCGGTTTCCCTTCCGGTGAACCTGAATTCTCTGAACATTCTTTTTCCAAAACATTAACTGTGTGCCTTTTTCCAAAACATCTTCCCAACTTCCCGCCCTGATTCCCAGGCGAACGGATTTGAAGAGATTCAATTTCATAATATCTTTTATATTCTTGGGAAGGAAATTATATAGAACGATTCCCGAATGATATGGTCCCATTTGGCAAAGAGTGGTTGACACTCTAGGGCGATGAATATTATTTTTATTGCGAGTATTGTGTACATGAACGAGACTGATTCGTATAAAGCAAGGGTGGCAAATCAGTAATTCGGTCTTAACAAACACGACCGTTTCATAAATATAAATGCAGGGAAGTGTTAAGATATTTATTTCCTTGAATAAATGTTTACAACAGTTTCGGGGGTGAGATTTACAAATTATCCGATCTATCCTCTTGTGAATTCTGAAAGTTTGAATACTCTGACCGGAATTGCCCCAGAAGGTAATGCCGTAACGTAAATGGGAGTAAACGTTTGCAAAATATACGCAACGGGAAATACGTGGACTAACT
>NNCF01127990.1:56486-67336 GCA_002313205.1 Laupala kohalensis
TTATTTCCTTGAATAAATGTTTACAACAGTTTACAAGAATTTTGTATTCGTAACAGTTTTTAAATGTGTTCCGTTTAAAGAAAGAGAAACCTGGGGTAAAGTTTTTGTGATACTATTGTGAAATGACATAGACACTGTTTTGTCAATGTTTACAATGAAACAATTTGCATGGAACCAAGTCGAAAGATTAGACAACACTTTTTGAGCATTGGCGTGTTTACATAGTAAATTTGTGTCATCAGCAAAAAGAACCATTTTGCAATCTGATGTGGATGATGACACGTCGTTCACATACAATAAAAACAGTATAGGGCCGAGAATTGAACCTTGGGGTACTCCGCAAGTGGCATTGTTTCTGAAAGAAAACGCTGAAATATTTTATTTTTAGTATAGAATATTTCAACCTGTTGATACCTATCTTTTAAATAAGAAGTTAGACATTGATGTGGAAGTCCACGAATGCCTAAAGAATGCTAGGAGAATGCCTAAAGAATATTTATACTAGGAACTAGCTGAGTCCCCGCGAAATTTGCGCGCGTGAATATTGTAATGTGCCTGTAACTTTATTCTTTCGCACATTCACATAAAATTCAATGAAAATGTTATCCATTTCTGTCGGAGGTTTGATAGTACTGGTGTGTATCCACAATCCCTTATTTTCACTGATGTAATTGAGAAAGGGTTTTTAAAAGAAAGCAATTTCCCATTTCACTCTTTTAGGGGTGAATTTTCGTAAATCCTTTCTTAGTGGACATTTTCGATAATTTTCCGACCCCCACATCTAGGGAAACAAAAAACACGAACCGATGCAATTTTCATACTTTTAGATTTCAAAATTAGTTTTCAATTATTTTATCCATAAACCTATTTCCACCCCTCCAAGGGGTGGTGACTTTCTTTCATGACGACTGAATTTCGACTTGCACGATGTCGGGATTTCACTATCAACTCAGCGATGCCGAAAATATGGACTCGCCACTAGTATCTATCATATTTGATATTTTTTCAAAGCATTCCCTTTCCTAGAGGTACTGGGGTTTTTACGGGCTGAAGCGTATTTGGGAATGTTACTACTAATTTCAGCTGCCCAGAAAGCTATGACCTCAAAACCAACATGATTCATTTTCGTTTATAATCCTTTTCATCCCCATTCCCAAAGTAACTATATTCCCGTATAGGGGATTACGGTGTACTTAAGTGGCATTGAGAGTGTAACTCTGCTCTTCTGAGTCTTAAAAAACAATGTATTTAACACCAACATCGGTCGTTTTTTACTAGTTTTACCTCTCCTACGTACCCACCCGCATTTAAGGTATACTCATCTACAATATGGACTAACTGTGAACTTAAAAAGCATCGGGGACGCCCTCATCCACCTAAAAAAACCGAAACGTATGCTTTTGAATCTAATATCGGATTTTTTCATTATTGTTACATGTCATCCCCTTCCCGACCTCTCCTTAATGGTGCGTGGGATGTCTTACCTTCTCACTACTTGTCCGATAGTCAGTAAGCTGTGTATCAAGTTTACTTGAAATTGGTTCCAGCTCTTCAGAATTATGGTGGGTACATACATAAAACTTCCCAAGCCCTAGTTCCCTCTTTAGAAATGGATTTTCGTAAAATCCTTTCTTAGCGGATGTACACATCATAAAAAGAACCCAAATTTCAAGTTTGTAAGCTTTGTGGTTTCTGAGATTTCGTGTTAAGTCAGTCAATATGTCAATACGTGAGAGTTTCGCTTTTATATACGAATATATAGATTATAGTTATTATGACATTTTAGGAAGTCATTCGTTATCAATTGTGATTACAGTTCTGTTTCTTAATTCCTGTAGGTAATCTTAATGTGTAATTTATTAATAAATTACTAATTTAAACAGCAATTAGTAATTTTAATTAATTACATAATTTTAAGAAATTACTCACGTGGTTTGTATAATCAAAGTACGACGGATCCTATATAAAGTATTAGAATTAAAATTCCCTTTAGAAAAAATAGAATACGTAGAATAAATTATGACTCGAAATAGAAGCCCGTGTTTACTTGAATGAGTCATGTTCACACGTATTTATTTATTTAACACCTTTTGGCGAGGTTCAGGTCATGAGGCCCGCTCTTCCACCTCATCGTTGGGCTTGAGTAAGGAAGATGTTGGGTTGCCGGGGAACTAATGGTACCGAACCGACATTTGTCTGGAGTTGGTAAGGGAAGTCCCAGCTGAAAATCTCATCTAGTTTGGCCGAGCAGGGTTTGAACCCACGCTCTACCGCTCAACGGGATCGTGGATGCAAACATGCTACCACTACACCACCGCTGTCGATGTCGCTAATTCTACTAGCGTTTCAAGCGGCTTCTCGAGCGGAGTTAGTCATTGTGTGACGTCATACGCAGTAAAGAACTAATTTCGCACCGCAGATAAGATTACTTTGCCTCCTCATTAGTATCATGTGTAACACTCTACCTTCGCGCCTGCTCTAGCATGAGCTTTCGACCTCCAATTTAGCCCGATCGCCAGCGATGCTCTCCCGCGAGCCACCTGTCCGTTCCCCTGCACTCCTCTACAAATACATTCCGCTGTCAGAACTTAGCCACTGAATTAGCGATCTATTGCATTCACTCTGACGCTTTCTATCAGGATGCGCAGGTATTTATCACACACATATCCACGCAATGCACAAGTGACGTCCCCGCGTTGTCATCTCTGCAGAAAAAAATGTACTATGAAATCAAATCAATTACTTATAATTCAATCATTGTCAATCCACATGTAAATATTCTCACATAGAAAAATAACCATCATTAATTTAAGGACTGGAGTGTCTTCGAAGTTAAAGTGATATTAAAATAGCGTCTTTTTTTTACACGTTACGACCTCCAGTATGGCTGGTCACCGACGGAGAGGACGCTGGCGCTTTGTGTGTTATGAGCGGAGGGTGAGAATTAGAAAACTATGGAATGTGGTAAAGCCTCCAGTCTCTCCATAGGTAGGTAGGACTGATGACTATAACGAGAAGAGAGATTACTAGAGTCTACGTTAATATTTCAAGCTTTTGCCGAAGACCAAATTGGAACAATAAAAGCAGTGATGCATGATAAAGGACGCGACACCCGAACGAGCAACAATGAAAACAGAGGCAAATAGACACGCCTTAAAAAGGATGGGACAATGTAGCAATTTCATGAGAAAAGGAAGGGACCTCGGAATGACAGTGTTGTAAACGAGGAAGTTAGAAGAGGTTGTAAGGAAAACGCGAGAAATTAAAATATTTATTATTGTTGTTGAATCAATTGAATTGAATTAGTCTCCATCGATATACGGATAACCACAGAAAATGAAAATGAAATTATGTAACGTTATAATTGTGAATTAAATAATCAATAAATAAAATTTAGTCTCTCTCTAATATGCAAGAGTGTAGGTGAAGTTAACATTTTTTAGTACAAGTCTGCTCTCCTAGGGTAGAAATCGTAGTGGCTGAGTAATATTTAAGGTTAGTGGCAGTTATATAAATCTAGAAATATATGTTCTCACTGAATATAACCCTCTAATAAAAATTACAATAACCAAATAATTATATTTATCACAACCAAGACTATAATTATGCAAATCATGAGAAGATATTTTCACTCATATTTACGTATGCCAAGAACAATGGGTAAAAATATAGTTAAGATAAAGGAAAATAGTTAAGAAAAATATAGTTAAAATATAGGAAAATAGTTAAGAAAAAACACTCTTGAGATTCTTCCACACTATACAATCAGTTTAATTCTTTGTTGTCTTCCATATTCCTTCGTCTATCCTAAAAACCAATTCTCTTCCCTTATTAATATGCTCCATTATTACTCAGTCTCCATTTTGTATTCCGTATAAGTCTCTGTCTTTCGCCTCCGACTCCTACGTTACGTTCCCGTCCCTTTTGAAACAAAGACGTTGTACTTTTGTCTCAGTGCAACTCTCTTTGTGAAGTACCGCGAAGAATGTGCAATACATGCGCTTCCAAAGGTAATCCACGCACTGGGAATACCTTTATTCCACCGCTCTAAAATGATTTTTCGAGGATAACTTTAGAAAACCATATTTGACCTACTGCAGTGGGTTTTTAAATAACACTGCATTGTTTGGCGTCTTAGATTTTATAGCTGACATTAACTATAAGTAATACGTCGATTTCGAATAAAAACACTTTTCAGTATAACTCTATTATTATTATTATTATTATTATTATTATCGTATTAATTTATAAAACATAACGCCCATTAATATACAATTACAATGTTTTACTACACGACGTTCAGACTGTATTTTGGTCTTCATTTGGTGTTCACTTACGTAATATTAAAATGTCACGAATTAAATTATATAATATACAACAACAGAAGAAACTATATATTCGTATTATTCAGGAAAACACCGCAGGATCAAGTATTGTAGAGAGTACATTTTATAACTTAATAACAGTTTCAACTGTACACAGTTGCATACAAACATTTTTATATTTCGAATCAAATCAGACACGTATGGATACGTTTCATAATCATTTTCATATTACAAACTGCTATACAAATGTGTTAAACACTGTGTCAGAGGAGAGTGACTTAAGAGGAAGAGCATGGTTGTTGGAGAGAGAAATGTCACTCATGAATCCCTAGTGAAACAAGACATTATTATATCTTTTCCAATGCGTATAAAACCCGGTTCAATAAAACAATTTACAAATGCAACCTCAATGAAGCCAGTCCATGCTTTGTATACAATTTCCAAATAGTTTAGGTTTGGTTCAGATAAATAACAAAGCTGGGTATTCGATGGTCCAGAAATCAGGAGGATCATTAGAGATCGTTATTTTAAAAACTCTATGAATGAGACGAAGCGAAAACCATGGAAAACATTTGCGTTGTATAAATAAGTGTCTCGCATCGTCAACAGACAAGTGAAAATTGTGACGGATCGGGATTCGAACCTGGGAACTCCTGCTCTTACTGCATGTGTGTAGTGGGCAGCGCATCTGCGACCAAAGCAGAAGGTCCCGGGTTCGACTTCCAGTTCGTCGCAATTTTTTACCTGTCCATTGACGATAGAAACACTCCTCCACCAGTAGGGACTCGGAATTTGTCAGTTAAAATTAGTATCTTCTGCTATTTTAATATTGATCTAAAACCACCTTTGGTTGCTCAGCGGCAATTTGCCATACCGCTGAGCTTTTTATGCCAGCGGCATAAAGAAAAACAAAAATTCATTGTGCTTCTGGACGGTGTGCGACGTCACTTTTCCAATCACAGCATTGGTATATTTGCCACTCCACTAACCGTGACCAATGACCACGATTAGCAACACGGACATTATTGAAAATTACGACACACCTGGCAATGTGGTATGGCACTTCACGACAAAGTTCATCTGCCCACCACAGGACAAAGGTTCTATAAAATAATTTCTATTCATATTCTCTTTAAGTTTCGATATTTTAGTTTCTTCATGTGTAAATGAAAGTGTTCAATGATATATTTTACGAGGAATTTAGAAAAGTTCTTCAAAATTTCAATAAACATGTGCAAAAAATTTTTATATTGAATTTAAAAGCAAATAATTTATATTTAAAGAAAACAATGATACTAAAAGAAATTCACGAGTTCGTAATTATACCCCAAGTATTAAAACTTTATTTTAATAAAAATATTGAGTAGGAAACGGGTCTAATATATATCCAAACCATATTTTCAATAAATATTTATTCATATAGCATCTAGATTTACAACATTATACATTTGGAGAACAATATTTACTAAAGAAAATGATATATGCTCTGTTAATTTAAACTAACAGATTTCGTAGCAATAAACTAGCAATCGCATTGTCCAATTTTACTAAGATCAATAATCTCAAATTCCCCCTCTACAGAGTAACACGAGGCCGTCTGATCAGATAAGGTATTTCAAACCTTTCTTCTTATAGTCGTAGATGAAAGAAACAATTTCAACCAGGGATACATAGAATTTGCGCAGGTGATTTACACTTTCGCTTTACTTGAACGCAAAAGGCTACTTCATTTGAAGGTCAAAGTATACTTTTGAAAAATATTCAAAAACTGTTCCAACTATTTTATTTTTCTTAAATATACTGTATTCATAGTGTAATTAGTATATGTTTAATCCGCATTATCGGTAAAGTTTGGTATAGATGCAGTGAAATAATTTCCACTCACATCGCGTACTTTTTCGTTTACCAATGGTGAGAATCCAAAGAGTGTGTTTGTAGATATGTCATTTTAATGTTATTTTTAAAGGAGAATAGAAGATAGTCTGCATCTCATGTTTCTCATTGTATTTGGAATCTTCCACCCACACGAACGTCCTTAGTCGAGAATACACATCCAATGACGGTGTATCCAGTGACGGTGAAGAGAAAGAGAGAGAGGGGGAGAAAGTAGGAACAAAGAAAGAAAACAAGAATCTGTTGTTGTATTTCACAATTTCATTTGATAAATTAATGAAAGAGATTTCAGTTTTAGTTATATTTGTAGTAAACTAAAACACGTTTTTTGTAATATTAATCTCGGATCACGATTTTAAATGCTGCTCGATTACAACCAGTGTTATAATGTAGATCATTGTATTATTAGAACATGTNTGTTCCTTAAGTAGTTTTATTTTATTTATAAATCGAGAATTAAACTTTTGTGTTATTAGTTCATATTTTAGACAAACGTTTTCTATATTTATTTAATTCCTTTTCACATATATGAAAAACTTAAGAGAATCGCAAATTATGTGAAATTACTTTCGACAATACACATCACTTGTAGGCAATGAGATTTGATTTCTTTACTTCACTGTATAAATATAAGAAATTATAGGAATATTTATAAGTAATTTGTGATTCGAATTATACCAATTCCATACGATATCTTGCAATTATATTCAAATTCTGTTAAAAACTATNAAGATGAAGAAAAGAACCTATGGTATTAATATGAGGTTCTACATTTCAATTTGATTGGAATAAATAAAAGGGATTTGCCTTTTTTTATTTATTCATATCTCAAACGAGGTTTTCATATTATTGATCTCTGATTATTGTTTTAGGTCGCACGATTACTACCAAATTGTTCTATCGTGGATAAATATGTCACTAGATGATGTAATTTATTTGCTCCTTAAGTAGTTTTATATTATTTATAATTCGAGAATTGTGTTATTAGTTCATATTTGAGACAAACGTTTTCTATATTTATTTAATTCCTTTTCGCATATATGAAAAACTTAAGAGAATCGCAAATTATGTGAAATTAATTTCGACAATACACATCATTTGTAGGTAATGAGATTTGATTTCTTTATTTCACTGTATAAATATAAGAAATTATAGGAATATTTATAAGTGATTTGTGATTCGAATTATACCAATTCCATACGATATCTTGCAATTATATTCAAATTCTGTTAAACACTATATTTTATCACAGTATTACGCTACCGTTTTTTACAGAAACTCTAATATCGTTTACATTGCCTATGAAGACCTCGCGAGACAAAGAATCTCGAAAAGTCGTTTAAATATAGAGAATGGTAAAGTTTATTGTAGTCAAGAATGTACAGAATATTTTTGTTATAGAAGTCCAAAATGTGTATAATAAAAAAATACAAAATATTTCTTTAATAGCGGTGTAATGANTTTTTGTTATAGAAGTCCAAAATGTGTATAATAAAAAAATACAAAATATTTCTTTAACAGCGGTGTAATTAAACATTTTATCTCGTTAGATTTACCCGCCGCACGATGTCTTCCAAATATAGGCGCCGTTTCAAATAGACCTACGATTGGTCGAACGAAACTTCCCCTCTCGAAAGGGAAGCATAAAGAGAGATCCGTTGCAAACCTAACAGATCCAAAACTGGTCAGAGCGTGGGACTTAGAAAAATAAATGGGCCCTTTTATGTTATCAGTAGTGTACATAGTATACTTGGTATTGTTTTGGTTATCTTTTTAGTCATGTTACGTTTGTCCTGTATTTCGTAATTGCGCCACATAGTCTAAGTCCTTGTTTTCTTGACTACATTACGTATTGTTATCAGTTCCATCACAACATCTTGAAGTTTTTCGTAATTCGTTCGAGTATCAATTATTTTCTCCCCGCTGCTACATTGACCTCTCCAGTATAAAGTGTGGCAGAAATCTAGTGATCAAGGCCGAGCATCCTTATGGTCGCAGACTATGGAAGAGGAAAGGATTAGGTACGCTGTATGCTCGTCGGCCGTCGTCCAGCGATTCTCCCCTCTACTCCCGCTGTCTATCATTATATAGCGTATTTCCGTTTAGTTTACTCACTGCCAACACCGCTGTCGTCTGAAGTTCGACGCGCGGGCGCGCGCTGCCCACTCTACGACAAAATGACATTGTTAACCTATTTTGACCAGTGTTTCGAAATGCACCTACAGGTACTGTATCAAGCTCACCTGGACTTGGCAGGCGCCTCTTGCTTACAGGTGTGCTACGCGCCTGCGCGGTCCGTCAGAATTGACGTTCCCGCCTTGAAGATATATTAATTATTTTAGTAAGGTGTCGTCTCTCGGCGACGCCCCACATGACATGAGCAGACGCTTACCCCCTCTCCTGAAGGGTAGTTCAAACTTACGCCGCCAGGGCGCACCAGTGACCGGCACACTAAGTTATTTTGCAATATCTCTAAATTCCTACGAGAGTTCGCGTCTGTCGACCTTGACAGTCGAGAAATTACGACGTTCATCTGTTTCATTTTTTATGGCATAATTTTAAGACTGCTTTTTTGCGTTTACGCAACGAAGGAGAAAGGATTCGTATTGTATCGTATATTATTGTTTTATGCTCATTTTTTTCATATTGAATCATTTATTCTTCATTCGCATTCTCTATAATGTGAATTATTCTTAATTGAACATATTATTGGCTAAGCAATTGAATTTCTTCACGACAATGAAATCCTGTTTTTTTATAAGCTCCAATGAGATTAATTCTTTTTACAACAATAGGTGCATATTTTTTTATTGGAGTGATCTTTCCAGCGCTCATTCTTGTGAACATTTGCTTCAGGATCCAGGCAGCAGACGCTGCATCGACAAGCTGAGTCTTCAAGTTAACTTTCTGTGTGTTTTTTTGTGAACAAATGGTGCCGAAACCCGGGAATAGATCCAGGGACCTCTCAATTTCGGAAGATTCTGTTCTTCAGATGAGTATATATTAGAATTTATTGAATTATTCTGTGAAACTAACAAGTGAAATTTCTTCATTGTGAATTCTTCATTTGCCATCTCAGGTTGGACTATTGATAATAGAGAATTGATTAATCTTATACTCTTGCATGTTAGCACCTTAGAACATTTCTCTGCAAGGTGTTAATATTTCATAATTCCTTGTTGTTTTGTATAAAAAATGAATAGGCCCTTGACTGTCATTCAAATGGAATCCTTTGTCAAGTTGAAATTGTTTTAACAATCTTACTAGAACATGTTATGAATACATGTGATTATTCCTTATTCTTACAGGTTTTTTAATATAAAAAACAAACCTTAAAAAATTTTTGAAGTGTGTAGGCATCTTAAAAAGAATTTTCTCTTAACAAGCTACAATCAAATTGAAATCTAACTGGTTGAGAAGTGTTTTAGCTCCTTGTTCTTGCCTTGAAGGTATTTAAACCATTTATTGTCATCCGGTGTATGTCATCATGCCAAAATCAAAGAAAAATTTTGAATTAAAGTTATCATATATACAAAAATCACTTCACAAGCTGTCATCATTTCTTGATGAAGGTGAAGTTTCATTGCCGCAGGCTGAGGTTAGATTAGCTCATTTAGAAACGGTTTGGGTTGAATTAAGTAAGCTGATGGAGGAATAAAATGTTATATTGAACCAAGAATTGTATCTGAACTAGAAGATTTGTATCTTAGCACTAAGGATAACCTTACTTCACTTATAAAAAATTCAAAAAATGAGAGCTCTGTAAGCTCTCAAGAACCACCACAACAAAATGTTTCATCTAACGGTTTAATAAGACTTGCTCCAATTTCAATACCCGTTTTCTCTGGTCGGCTAGAAAATTGGACTAGGTTTTTTAATTTATTTTCTGATTTAATTGTAAAAAACAGAAGTTAAACGAATGTTCAAAAAATGCATTATTTAATTTCATCTTTAAGAGGAGATGCGTTAAGATTGGTGGAAAAATATGACATATCGGACTATAATTTTACCTTGTGCTGGAAAAAACTCATTGAAAATTACCATGACGTTAATAAATTAGCTATGAAGCATTGTTCAGAAATGATCAAAATGTCTGCATTGAAATCAAAGGGTTTAAACGATATGAAAAATTTCATTTCAGAGTTTTCTTCTCATATCGATGAGATAAACACGTTACAATTAGATTCAGGATTGGAAAATATATTATTGCAAACTATTCTTTTAGAAAAATTAGACTTGGGAACGAGAAAGGCTTGGTTCATAGAATTCCCTTCTGGTTCAAAAGATATAAAACTTTTAATAAAATTTATTGAAAAATGTGTCAAGGCTTTGGAGATGTCATTGGATTCTTCTGTAATTAATGTAGACAGTCAACAAAAACGTGGGCCAAGGGAGAATATTGAAAGAAAGCAGGTAGTTTACCATGAGATTGATTCGACAAATCGTAGGTTTCCTTCAAAATGCTTCTTATGTTCAGAAGCATTTCACAGATTATACAAATGTTCGAAGTTTTTAAAATTGTCTGCAAAGGAAAGAAAAAACTGCGTAAGGACTAACAATTATTGCTTCAATTGTTTAGCTCCATTTAAAAAAGATCATACTTGTTCCAACAAAACCTGTCTCTCTTGCAAG
>NNCF01127990.1:68453-80427 GCA_002313205.1 Laupala kohalensis
ATATTAGCACAAGGTAAATTTCCTCTAACTAAATGGGCCAGTAACAGCTCAGAATTCCTGTCATATTTTTCAAAAGAAACCTTAGCGCAATCACCATTGATTTTAAAAGCCGAAGGCCACTTAAAAACTCTTGGTTTAAAGTGGAATCCTACTGATGACACGTTGAGCGTGTGTGGTAAACTCGAACCTTTACAAGTCCCTTCTGTGGGTACCAAAAGAAAAATTTTGAGTATTATCATCATGATTTTCGATCCAAATGGTCTTTTAAGCCCAGTAACGATAAGGTTTAAATTGTTCATGCAAAAGCTGTGGAAGGCCAAGTTATCTTGGGATGTTCCTATCGAAGAAGGGTTTCAGAAAGAATGGGAAGAATTGTCGGAAGAATTGAAATTCATTCCCGTTGTGAAATTTCCTCGTTGTGTTATTCCATCTGGTTGTTCAACCAACTTCTCCTAGCATTGTTGATGATGCATGTCCTAAAACGTATGGTTGTGTCATCTATGTCGTTTCCAAAAATGGAAGCTTTAACACAAGCAATTTATTGTGCTCTAAAACTCGAGTAGCCCCTTGCGCTCAAAATTTGACAATCCCGAAGCTGGAATTGTGTGGAGCAGTGTTACTTGTCAAACTCGTTGACAGAGTAATAACCAATCTGCCAATTCTGTTTAAAAATGTTCATCTTTACACTGACAGTACCATTGTATTGTCCTGGATAAAAAATAATAATACTGAAACTGAGCCCTTTGTGTCTCATCGAATTCAAATCATTAGAAACTTATCTAGAGATGTGGTTTGATCGCATGTAAAAGGCTGTGAAAATCCAGCTGATTTTTTAACCCGTGGAATGTCTGTATCTGCCCTGAACGACTCAGGATTATGGCGGCATCGTCCTGATAATCACACAAATAAACAAATAATTTTTCCATAACTTATGTTGATATGGACATAAAAGAATTGTTCAACAACTTTTTTAAATACTCTTTGTAAATTTGACGAGTCCTTTGAAATGTATATGATTGTTCGTCTTCTTATATGCTACGACCCTGACCAACTCCATAGGAGACGTGCCTTTCATGTGTTTTGTATTCAATAGATTTGAAGTGAAAGGAGTGAAGGGACTTGTAATTCTGCGGACTTGGGAAATGTAAAGGTGAAAGAATCATAAAGTGAACTTGAGACTAGTAATATTCAGGTAGTGAAGAAAGAGAAGTGTGTGAAAGACATACAATCTACAATGTTATCTCAAAAGTTAAGACAATCTCGAACGAAAAGAAGGAAGACCTACTGGTTATGATTCCTTATTTGCCTAAGAAAGAGCGTAAGGAGCAAAACAGGCAGCTTTGTAAAGAATATATTTGTGTGAAAATGAGATTGGACCTAGCACCTTTCAAAAAATTATGTTTCTTCTATTCTCTCTTCCATTTTACTTTATAGATATCATGAAACTTTCATTTTGAATGACAAATACGAGTATTTACCATTTCTTACTATCTTTAAAATTTGAGGACGAAAGGAATAAGAATGAGCAATAAGCTGTTTTATAATAACTTTATGTTCACAAATTTAACATTTTCTATTGATAAGTATCTAATTAATGATGAGTGACTATTGTGATGGAATGAAATGCAGAGGAAAAGGAAGTATCGTGAGAAAACCATTCACAGACTGTTTTGTCCACTATTCCTTTGAGTGTGTTCTCTGCGTAAGTCCGCCATGCTACAAAGACGACGACCAACAATATCGAACAATAAAGTGATTTATCCCGTAAACGTAGAGAATGGCTCTGAGTAGTGAGCATTACGCAGAATTCCCATTTATGTGGGGCTCTCCATTGGAGGAGTAGGGTTTCCGTGGTTGCAGTGCTCTACAAGAGAGAACACATCGCATCGAACGCCTGGAAACAGGCTTCGTTGGAGCTGTCTCTACGGAACGGACGGTGACCACAAGTTCACTCAAAGTCTCGGTAGATACCCTCCCTCTCCATATATTCCTTTAGTTCGTGCTCGTAATATTTGATAGTTAAAGCTTGACAATTTACATGTTCATGGAGTTTTAGGTTTCATACATGTAAATATCATTTACCCGTGCCTCCGCCACAATTGAAAGGGTGGTTAAAAAAGTATTCGTTATTGAAATGTTCTTTGTAATTCTTCCCCAAGTTGCCATACAATTCTCTACATGAAATGAAACGTTTTCCTTCTCCTTCTTGCATATTTGCAAAATGTTTCCCCTTTGTCAGTAAATGATGTACAATATAAAAATAAATTTTCAGACCACAGCCAATCTAAAGTATATCCCATAACATTAGAAACTGATATAATAAATTCCTTATACATGCATCTTTTTTGTGGGGCTTTAAGTGCTCGTCAACATCAATGTCATTAGGGCCCATGCAGGTGGGGAAAAATGCAGTTTCGCACCGTACAGAGTAGTCGAAGTGATTTTTCCCCGTATGAGGGACTCGCCGAATATCTCGACAATACCCAGTAAAAAACTCTCCTGAATTCAACAAATATCTAAATACAAAGATGAGAGAAAAGAAAAAACAGTTGCCTAATACATAATATTATAAAAAGGAAAACAAAATCTAAATTATAATTTTCAAATTACAGAAAAGAGAGGAAAGACGACAGTTAAGAGGACAGTAGAATACGAATTTAAACACTCCAGAGAACTTGTGGGAGGAGCCCCGATCTACTCATTAAGTTCAATACTTTACTAACATTAAACGTTTCATTTCCGAGAACTGTTGGTAAATCTGCAGCCAGACCAATTTGTCTCCGTATGCTCGAGTATCTTCTGCAATCAGTTAGTAGGTGACGCATTGTTAGAGAAGAGCTACACCCCTCACAAACGGGTTCATCATCAAGTAGTAAGAGGTACCGATGAGTGAGAGTACAATGTCCTAAGCACAGGTGGGTCAGCAGGACCTCGTCGCGCCGGGCTGGCCTACAGGAACTGCTCCATGACTTAACAGGAGATTTGATAAGTCGGAGCTTATTCCTTTCAACACCCAACCACTCATATTTCCATTGACTCAGAATCCTTGTTTTGATTGAATATAGGAGACCTCGTTTTAAAATCATGAAGAAATCCACGGAATTCTTGAGGCATGCCGCCTTCGCGGAAACGTCTGCTTCCTCATTTACTCTGATTCCCACGTGTCCGGGAACCCAGAAAACATTATGTTCTTTCCATCATTTTGGAGAGAGAAAAGCACTTTCTGGATGTTCTGGATCAGTTTATCAGCTGGATACATAGTCTAGATTGCTTGAAGGGCACTTAGTGAATCAGAACAAATCAGGAAACTTGATCCGCAGGAGCACATTAATGATCGAAGTGCTCTCAATATGGGGAAACACTCAGCGTTGTAAACGCAGCATAGGTCGCCTAAACGGTAGCCACAGGTCTCACGTGGAAAAACCACGGACCTGTGGCTACCATCAGCCTGCTTCTACCCGTCTGTAAACACAGGGATATGGACCCGGTGTTTGTCGAGGATTAGGCGAAAGTATACCCTCAACATCGAAGCTGGAGTGTTATTCTTGTCATGATGCAGAAGATCGAAATTAATCTTCGGCTTGTGCAAACCCCAAGAAGGAGTCTTATTGAAACCTTGATTTAAGACATTACGTGTGCGTATATTCAAGGTTTTCTTAATTTGTTTACAACGATATCCAAAAGGTTTCGTTGCTCTCAATCTGTTGTTGTAGAAACGGATGGAAGAAGAGAAAGGATGAAACACTGCAATTTGCACCAGATTTTCAGGTAAAGATAGCACGTAGCAAAAGAGTCGTAACATGAGGAGTTCCCGCCGGAGGTAAAGAGATGGCTCGCCACTCTAGGCATACAAACTCGGAATGGGAATAGTACGTAACTAGTCGGATTCCTGCATGGTGGACACTATCCAACGTTTTTAAATAGCTTGCACGAGCAGAGCTATATACAACGCAGCAATAATCGAGCCGAGATCTTATGAATGCTCGATAAAACTGGAGCATGGGGGAGCGATCAGCGTCCCATTCCCTGCTACTCAGGCACTTCAATAAATTCAGAGACTTCAATGTTCTCGCTCTTAGGTCTGTCAGACGTTCAATCCCATTTAGTCTCTGATCAAACATTAGACCTAAGAATTTTACAGAAGGATAGAATTTTAGAACGTTGTTCCCCAGGGCGAGGTGAGTTTCTGCCAGAAGACGTGGTCTCCTACTGAAAAGAACACAGCGTGGTTTTTCAGCAGAGAAACGAAAGCCAGTCGTTTTCGACCAGTGATATAGTCTATTGAGGACGAGTTGGATTTGTCGCTCCGCACCTGTGAAGCAAAGTCGTCGACAAAAAGAGTGTAGGACATGGTTCTTTGACATGACAGCACATGTTATGCTGTTTATGGCCACTGCAAATAAGGTCACAGAGGACTGACCCGTGAGGAACACCGTTCTCTTGAAGAGGAGATCTGAGGTGTCTCTTCCAATTCTGTATGGGAAAGAACTCTGATCCATAAAGAACCGTAGCATCAGAGGAAGACGTCCTCTAAATCCTCAGAAATTGAGTTGTTTTAATATTCCATGACGACATGTAGTATCATAAGCCTTCTCGATGTAAACGAATATTCCGACGACATGTTGTCTTCGGACGAAAGCATCTTAAATTGCTGTTTCCAGGAGAAGTGAGTTGTTCAGGGTGAAATGGAATTTCCTGAAACCACACTGAAATCGACTCAGCAAGTTATGCCTTTCAAGATACCAGACGAGACCTCGGTTAATAATTCTCTCCAGAGTTTTACCGTCGAAACTCATCAAGGCAATGCTTCGATGACTACTGATGGCCGTTTTGCCCTTGCCTGGTTTTAGTAAATGAATAAGCGTTGATTCCTTTCATGAATTAGGGAATACTCCCTCGGACCATGAATAATTAAAGATATCCAGAAGGTATTCTTTCGATTCGAGACTGAGTTGTCTGAGCATTTTATAATAACTTAATTCAGAGCCAGGCGCAGTGTCGTGGACTGTCACTAGAACTGACACAAGTCCCCACATTGAAAAGGAAGAGTAGTAGGGTTCCCAGTTGGTGGAACGAAAAATCAAACGATGTGCTCTCTGCTATTTCCCTTTTCTTCACGAAATCAGGAACGCAGTTTGGTGTATATGTTAGGTCAGTAAAGTATTCAGCCATTACTGTTGCCATTTCTCTGTTGTTGGTGAGAACCTGACCCCAATAATTGAGTTCAGATATTGGGACTCGAGAATACCTTCCAGATACCTTTTGGATTGAATCTCATACTGACTCTCTCTAAATTGTGCTTAGAAACTCTTTTCAGGACGTGGATCTGGATTTTTTGATAGTTCTGCGCGCTCTTGCTCTAGCAATCCGATATGCGGTGAAGTTTTCCGGAGATGGACAAACTTTAAATTTCCGCAATGCTCTTCGCCTTGCTCGAATGGCGGACCGACATGTGTCGTTTTTCTCGTTCATTTCGTTCAAAGAGGCAATTCAGCAGTCGCCCCTGGGGTAATTCCCCGACGAGCCCCACATGTAGACGTTGAAATCTCCATGAAGGAGGAATTGTCGAGGGTGCTGGTGAATTAAATCCCTGAAGGACGTCTCCGAGAAATCTTGTGTCGGAGGAAGATATATTGAACATACGTGAATTTTGACTTCTATAGCCTTGATTTGATTTTGTAGGAGAAAAGGTAAGCAGAGGATTGTGTTTAAACAAACACGGCAACTCCACCTCTCGCTCGATCTCCCGTGGTTTCGTCATATCTGAAGCTGCGGTATCCCCGTAGAGAGGGTGAGTTTTCTGGTAAAAGGTGAGTCTCTTGCAGGCAAATACAGATCGGATTACTACGCGCTAAGAGCTGTAACTCTTCACGATGTTCTATAGCCATTAAGGTTGCACTGAAGTATGGATGTCATTACTTTTTGGAACCTCCTCAGTCAGGCTCGTGACTGTGCAGTTCCGTATCAACGTCGGACAATGCACAATCTGACGCGGAGGAAGGTAATGCGGAGACGTTCTTTTTATATCTTTGCGACTTTTTTGACGATGTTGTTTTCGTTGTTTTCAAAAATTCTACAAAGTTTAGGGGTTTAACTCTAGAATCCTTCTTTGCCTTTGTCTTTATCTTGGTTGTTACCGTGGTAGGTTTACTTGACGTTTTCTTTGTAGTAGATGGAGGTAGAGGGGTGTTGGTGGTTTTTTAGGCTTAACGGGAACGGCTGAAGCATATCTCTTTTCGCATTTGCACTGGCATGTGCAACGACGTTGTCGTAGACACGTCAGTGAAATCGGTTTGAACGGATACAGTCTTCATTATTTTAGGAGTCTTTGCTTCGATGGAGTAACTGGTAGAAAATACCGGGTGTAAACCCTGTATTTCTTCCGTGCTTTGCCGTACGGGATCTTTTCCGATGGCTTGATCTTCTGCACTTTCTTTTCTTCCACATAGGCGTCGCACTCCCTGCTCCACACCGGGTGGTGCCTGTCCAATTAATGCATTTTGCAGGCCCCAGGCATGAAACACCGGGTTCGTGTACCTCCTTCCTACACTTTCCGCATGTATCCCGCTTCTTACAGGATGTTGTGGTATGTCCAAATCTCTGGCATTTGAAACACCGCAGAGACATTTGAAACACCGCATAATGTCCCTGCAACTTACGACCCCCTTGCTGCTATTAAACGCACGCGCTTCACAGGGAACTCTCCCAACAAGCTACATTTTAAAAGTGCCAACGCTTGCTTGTTGTTTTTTGTTTCTAACAGCATTGATCCAATACGCAGCCTCGTAATTGACTTCAGCGTTCCAACTAAACCCAGTAATCTTTTTTAAATATAGAACGGGGATACATTCTCAAGTGTCCCGTCTATGCGTGTCATTATGACGAAAACATTCTCGTGAGAAATGTTCTGTTTCTTTACTGTTTTTGTTTCCGAAGCGGGAGGGCTGTGCACCATCGTTCTTTTCGAAGACGTTGGGTGGAAAACTCACCTTGCGGCTCACCCACACCGCAAGACGGGAAGAACGAAGTCTGTCATTTTGTCCCACGAGTTCGGAGGAAAAAGTGTCTGGTGATGTGGAACCCCCGCATTACGGCACTAAGCCTTATTCAAATGAGGTGCGGCAGTCGCCCCAGAAGTTGTCCGCTAGTGAGTGTTTATCCTCAATACCCATTCACCTCATCGGTGCTTAACATACCTTGAGAGTTTTTTTTACAGAGATTTAATCCTTGCTCGTGACCCGGCAGATGAAGGCAAGATCTCCGCCCTTTGCAACACGCAACTTTTCACCATCGCGCCATGAAGCATGTCCAAAACCTACGGTGTCCGAGGGCTGGTGACAGTACTAGTCCCCAGCTCGGGGCTGTGTGTTCGCCCCACCCATACTCAGTCGAAACTGAGCCCCCAACGGGGAAGTTCGGTATTAAGGGGCTTAACTCTCCAAAGGGTGAAGTGCTGTGCCAGGCTAATTGGTGACGTTTCGCTTGATTTGTGTCACTCAAGGGCGACTTTGAGAGACACAAATTCACGTTGCTTCCTCAATAATATTTTTTTTCAAGTTCTTTTTAATTCTTTCTGATGGAGATGAAACTCAAGGTGTTCAATACACAATCAATATGTAATACACAATCGTGTTGTGTATTAAATATGTATTATTATGAAAGTGAAATTAGGACGCTCTACGTAAGTTTCTGAATATGTAAAATTATTTTGATCTTACAATATAGATAGATTTTATTTATTGTCATTATTTACGTCTACAATTATAATTAAATTTATATTATTAAACCGACCTCTTTTTTAGACAATTATTTATTATATGCCACAACATTCAGCAGTAGAATGCTGCCATCGTCAGGTGAACTTATGTGTTTTGAACGTTCTGGCATATAATGCATAATTTTCTACAAAAAGAGGTCGGTTTAATAATCAAGATTTATTTTTTCCCGAGTAAAAGAATATTTGTATACGAAAAACCGGGCAACGCTGGGTAATGAGCTAGTGTTTTTATAAATATCTGAGTAGTCCAGTCTTTGATCGGGTGGATTTTGTAATAAAATTGTTTTGAGCATTTAGTGTACTTTCGTTTATTGGTATACTTTTGTATATTGTTGCATGCATATTATTGATCAGAAAAGTCTCAATGCAAAAATATTTTTGCAAGGAGAGATCTCAATCCACGAATCTCTGGTACATGAAAGTCAAACAGTAGATTGAGAGCGTATTCATTTCCAATATTATGAATATAGTTATTATAAATATTGTAATCGTGAATAACTATCGATCAAGAACTATGGAGTGATACGATTTCCATTAGAGTTTGAATTTTAATAAATTCTACATAATGTTACAAACGGAAACTCCTTCCCCCATATGCATCACAAAATATTCAAGTGTTTCCGGGTACCATATTCTTTACGGCCATAGCATGCTTTTTGCAACTTCATCATCTTTGGTGGATTTCAATGTTATAATTCATGTCAGAAAATTGCAATTGACTTTCATATTGATTTAAGTTCAAATAATACTTCATTTGTTTCAAAATGGACATGTAATAATAATAAATTTATTGTCAAAAAACAGTACAAACTGCGTATGACCACGTGGAGGAAAAAAAACTAATTTACTCTCCGGAAGCAAGCAAGGGACCATCCCATCAATTCCATCAAATCCAATTTCCCTCACGTTATTGATCGATATAATTAATTATCTTTTCGTGAAAGAATTATATTTTCCGTAAGATAGAAAGGTCTTTTTATCAAAACATTGATGAAAATTGCTATAATGTCAGACATTATAACATTAACGTCACTAAAAGTATTTTTGCCAATAGTAAATTTGCAAGATGTTGATAAAAGCAATAATAAATATGCATGTGAACTTAACACCGGATGCCATAGTATTACGACATTGATCAACTGATAAAATGTTGTAAAACACCTTTTCTAACGAGCGTTGTTTTCAAATTTGAGCCATAATGGTAATAATCAGAATCAATGTGCCATAAAGGTACAGTAGATTACATAATTTCGGTACTTGATAGTTTATGTAATCACGTAGCCCTAGAACCTTGTACCAAATATGTGAGAGGGACTTATGAAACTTCGACTCTTAAACTTCAAACAAAAGGAAACGAATCGTTTTCAAGTGAGTGATCCTATCGAATCATCATGAGATTCAACATGAATAAAAATATAACCATTTATAATATATTTAATAAATTCCCTGTTTAATATCCAAAATGTCCCAGGAATGTTGCGACACACCTCTAGGAGAGGGGGGGCTCTTCATAAAGACTGAGAATTGCACAGCAACCCATGGCTGCAAACGTCAGGGGTAATTCTCAGCAGGGGTCGAAGATCGGAAAGGAAACAAGAGTGATTCATTTGAAAAATTTATTGAACATAATAAGTGTACAGACAAGTTCAATCTTACCTGCACAAGAATATTGTTACTGAAAAAAATATAAAGTGATAGTGAGGTAGAGAGATGAATGTTGATTGTTAACAATAANTACCTACAAGAATATTGTTACTGAAAAAAATATAAAGTGATGGTGAGGTAGAGAGATGAATGTTGATTGTTAACAATAATAAAAAAATTTAATGACATGCTATGAAATAATGAGAAATAATGATACAGTACTGGTTTCCTAGAGATGGCATGATGACATGAAGAGAAGATTCTGGAATCAGCTGGTTGATTAAGGTTGAAGTTGATTGTAGAGTTGAGTCGGATGGTTGTCGTGTTGATAAACGCAATAGTTGATGAGTAGTGATCTCGCGGTCGCAAGTATCTTCTGAAGTGCAATTGTAGGCTCGATCTTGCGAAAAAATGTCGGCTTGGCGACGAGAATGAAAGTNTGATAAACGCAACAGTTGATGAGTAGTGATCTCGCGGTCGCAAGTATCTTCTGAAGTGCAATTGTAGGCTCGATCTTGCGAAAAAATGTCGGCTTGGCGACGAGAATGAAAGTAGCGAAGTGAAGAGTTCGAAAGTAAGAACCCCTATAGTTAAGGGTTGAACAGGAGAAATATCCTTGTATGTCGATTTGGCGACGACAGTGAAGAATTCGAACCACGATATAAGAGGCGAGATCAGAGGTGTGTCCTCTCACTAGTAGTAGTAGTAGTAGTAGTACTTGTACTAGTACTAGTTTCGAAAGAAGAAGCCATGTGGTTTATATACCTTTGAAGCTAGTGCGCCGTTGCCAGTTAGAATCGATGATATACCTGATAACTCGACCAGGTATCGACCTGGAATGACGTATCGTGAGAAAAGCAAGGAAATTTCTGGATTCGCCCAACTTGCGTGATGCAGGATTGCCACTCGAATGTAGTCAGCGAAGGAACTTGTAATTAATATTCTGGATCATATGATGTCGAATAATTTTTCTCAATTTTTTTTAATCTTCGTGGCAAGAAATTTGAATCAACCTATAGCATCAAGGGAAAATTTCCTTAGCTCGGCAACAATCAAGATGAATCACTCAACTCAATCAAAGAGAGTGTGCTCCAGAGATGATTCACTCAACTCAATCAAAGAGAGTGTGCTCCAGAGATGATTCACTCATTCAATGATTCAATACAAATGTCTGAACAGATTCGACTCACTTGTTTAGCAATAATATGTAGAAAAATGTCTGAACAATAAATACAAATTGTGTACGACCTGAATACAGTTGTAATGTTACAACAGATGATCGAAGTTTGCACCATCAGAACACAAATATAGATGCAGACGTGCAAAGAAACTGTGGTGCGGTTGATGTCTGTCTGATAAGCGTTCTCGTTAAATGTGTCCAGCGGCTCGTCCATTGCACTCAGCTATTCCATACATTACGTACATGTCTGCTCATCGTATGCTGGATAGCGCTCAAATGAGGAAATCCCCACGTTCCCCTCCAGAACTCTCGTGTACAGCACCACCTAGCAACGTACAATGACGTTTACGGCCATGGGTTGCTATGCAATTCTCAATCCTTATGACTTGACCTACCTCCCCTAGAGGTTTGTCGCAACATTTCTGGGACACCTGTACATATAGAGTGCCTTAAGTGATGGTTTGCTTTTTCATTTTGAAACAAGAATATTCCGAAAATATTTTTGTCAAGCCGCGGATTATTTTCACTTTTCTCACTTTTTCTTTTCTTTTGTCTTTACAGCTTTAACATATCAGCAGACATAGTTAATAACAGCAAAAAATTATTAATATTTTTAATTCATGTTTTTCTCATTCATAGTAATGATATTAAAATCTACTGCACTTTTTAGAAGATTGTTTTTTATACCTTCTAACGTTTCTGAATTATATTATTTTGCTGTAGGTTAAAAATAGTTTTTTTATTATACCTCCACAGATTTAAGATCTATATAAACGTACACAATTAATGATACTACAATTACGCCATTAATACTAATATCAAAGTGGGGGAAAGTTACGGCGTATGAATTTACATCACAACGGTTTTATTTCAATCCAAACGTGTGAAATCTATTATTATTATGAACAAACCTCAGTTTTCACTGGTTAAATAATATACAATGCGAGTATATCACAAGGCATTATGTATGGCTTATAGGACTGTCTAAAAGTCTCCGAGCTATATAGCATGTACCTAGCAACACATATTTCTTCATCTCTTTTTAGGTACTGGGATGCAGTCCCAACAGTCTTCGTGGAGTTTCTTGGGGATGATTCCAGTAGCAAAGATAACAAGNTGGAGTTTCTTGGGGATGACTCCAGTAGCAGAGATAACAAGAGGAATAACGGCGACTTTTTCTCGTATCTGCGGCCAGATCTAAATATTTGGTTACTTTCTCCTTGTGTTTCTTGGACATGTTGTTGCTTAATGGGATTGAAATGTCAATTATAAAAATTTCTTTACTCCTTTTCTTTATTAGGTTTAAGTCTGGCTTGCTGAAAGGCAAGGTCCCATCACTATTCCGGTCATTTTATTATTATTATTATTATTAT
>NNCF01127990.1:80449-90662 GCA_002313205.1 Laupala kohalensis
AGTGTAGCTGTTCTCTGACAGTGCGTCACCTACTAACTGATTGCAGAAGATACTCAAGTATACGGAGACAAATTGGTCTGGCTGCAGATTTACCAACAATTCTCGGAAATGAAACGGTTAATGTTAACAAACTATTGAATTTTATGAGTAGATCGGGGCTCCTCCCACAAGTTCTCGGGAGGGTTTAAAATTTACATTCCATTTTCATCTTTACTGCATTCTTTGTTTTCATCGTTCGTTTCTGTAATTCGAAAATATAGTATCTAAAAATTGTTTACCCTTCTTTTTTGGTGATATAATGTAATTTTATTCTGTTTTCTTTTCTTTCATCTTTCTATTTAGATATTTGTTGATTTCAGGAGGGTTTTTTAGTGGGTATNTGTCACGTAAAAGTCTGTTATTGGCAATGTGCTTTTCTCTTATAATGGATGTATCATAATAAATAAATAATAAAATTATATTATTATCATTATTATTATTATAATTATTATCATATTCTTATTCATTATTATTATTAACATTTTATGGACAGTTCATTATTTTTTAATGTAAACATCATACATACATTAATGTGTTTTGCACATTTGTGGATCACAAATTTGAAATTAATATGTTGCTCTCATATTTCTTAAATTATTTGCCAAACCTGAATGCATGAAACAAAACTGAATATGTTGAAGCACTTATATGAAATTTAGCTTACTGATTTAATGTGTCACGGAAATGGAAAATTGAATTTGGAACCATCCAACAATTAAAAACAACTCTGCAAATTCCTTAACATACTGCGTATTTACAGCTTCACAGCTTTACTTCTTTAATTTTTATGCATCTAATATTTTAAATGGCAAATGGTAACTTATTATAATAATACCGAATGCAGAGCATTAAACTTTTTATGTATTTTCTATCTCATGAACAAATGTCCTATACGGAATATGCATAAATCATGTGAAATATATGCCTTCTTATTCATAATATATATTATTCAGTACTTCGCTGATCCTGTCTCGAAGTTTTAGCGGTTCATGTAATTGCAAGAGAGAGACATTTTATATATTCTTGACTTTGTTGTGAAAATAATAATACACGGAAAATTACAACACATATTAAACACGAATTAGTTCAAAACATTTTTTATTTATTTACATTATCAGTAGGATTATTAAAAAACATTCCCCGACTGTTGACTGGAAAATTATGGGGACATCATATCATCTGTCTCAAGCACTACCCCGAGTTAAATGAAACATCATTAAGACGCGTCTCGAACTCTTATCCATAATTGATTTTCAGTTTATCACAAATACATTTCACAATTTGTTCTGTGAGAAACGTAACTGCTTTATACCTTTTAGATTTATTTCTCACATTAGTACAAAATTCCAAACGCATATTTCCACATTTCCTCGCAGATGAATGTATTTTCTTCAAATAATATTGTTGTCTTTTTATGATGTAAGTTCGTATCTCTTAATTGTACTGACATAATAAACTTTGGTGTTGTGATAGCAAGAGTCTTATTTGCACTAAGTTAAATGAACACACATAGTCCACTCCGCTTAGTAGCTGATTAATGATGTTATATTGAATGAAAATGGGAAACGGGTCCAGGGATTGTACGGGTTATACGCGCTGGTGCGTTACCACTACACTATCCTGTTCGTTCCCAATTGGGAATACTTGTTCTCGCCTCAACTAAGAACAGTGTCTCCCATGAGATCTCCTCTGAGGTCTGGTTTATCGCGTTGAAAACAGTCGGAGTTAGGGAACGTAAAGGATAGCGTTGTGGTAAAAGGCACCAGGGCGTAAAGCTGACGCAAGCGAGTTTTAACGCAAAAATATCCCTCTTGTTTAATATCGTTTTTATAGCCGTCTCAATGATATAAATTGTGGAAACATATTTCGCGACATATTCTTGTTTGTTAATAGTCTTAAGTTGGAATAATTCGTTAACACGGGAATAATAATAATAATAATAATAGAGAGACAAAACTTGTCGATTAATAGATATTGCAGAACCCAAAGATATGAACATCTCACAAAAAGAAGCTGAAAAAATAATAAAATACACAGACTGAAAAATAGAAATTCAGAGAATGTGGAAAACAAAAAGAGACATCATTTCAGTAATAATAGGGGCATTAGGAACTATCAATAAAACAATGGACCAATATATACATAAAATACCAGGAAATATAAATCAAAATGAAATTCAAAAAACGGCACTGTTGGGAACTGCTCAAAACCTGAGAAAAGTATTGTAGCTGCTATATATATTATATCCAACCCTAGGAATGTGGTTCATTCCCAGTTGGAAGAAAGATACCAGCATTATCTGAGATAAAAATACATAATAATTATTTTTATTTATTTTTTCTGTAATTCACAGCAACATTTGCTGGATTTCTTTGGGTGGACGGCTCGAAAAGACAAGTCAACTCAAACACTATTGTAACAAAAGAAATGCTCTGCATATTATTATTATTATTATTATTATAACAGAACGGCCACAATGCATCCCAAAAGGTAGTAGCTGCTGAACGTGTTTCCCAAGACAATTATCCTGGGCCCACTTCAGCAGAACCACGTCGGAGAATCAAATGGAGCAACAACATGAATGAATTCATTGTCAGAAATTATTTCCGGGTTATGAAAGAAATTCACACCACAAGTGGTTACGCCGAAGCACTTAGAACTTGTTTCATCCAGAACTACCCTAACTTTACCCACATCACAACTCAATACATTTTAGATACGAAATACCACATTCTCGATGAAAGAAGAGAGCGAAGACCCGTGCCACAAACTATTATAGATCATATCAAACACGAAGTTGACCTACAATATGCAGAAACCACATCTGAAACAAGCCAAGAAGAAAGGACTTAGATGAATTAGAAGGAATACCAATTACACATCAAATTAGCAGAGAACAAGTGTTAGAAGTCAGTGCTAACAAAGAGAGCATTGCAATCAGAGAAAGGTTAGAAGAAAATCTCATTAAATACAACCACAGTGAAAATGACACTACCTGCAATCCCTAAACTGTTCAGAACCAAAAAGTTCATCAAACTAACATTAATGAATGAAAATGTCCTATCAGACTATACAAACCAAATAGAAGAACTCAAAGACTTGCAACATGTGGCATATATTGCAGCATTAACAACCAGCGAGATGTGCATAGGAAAATCCATAGTAAACAGCAATAGGGAAAACATTCAAATCCCAAAAAAACCCAAGTGAATGTTAAGACTTGAAACTAAAATAGAAACCATTAGGCAAGATCTATGTAGGATGAATTAATACTTAAGAGATAACAGGGGGGAAACCATAGATAAATGCAAAATTAGATATAAACATCACACTAATTATGATTTACTAAATCGAACTATGGAAGAGCATATCGACACAGCCAAACAAATATTGAATGTATATGCAAAACGGTTAAAGAAGTATAAAACCAGTTTGGCAAGGAAGAAGGAAACACACTGTTTAATAAAAACGAAAAAGGATTTTACAAAAACTTCCTGACTAAATACACAATAGAAGGAGCACCCCCAACCACAGAAAATGTTGAACAATTCTGGTCAGATATATGGTCAACAAGGACCACTCATAACCCAAATCCGTCATGGCTACGTGTAGAAGAAAAGGAAGCAGAAAGACTGGCAGAGATGGAAAACCAAGCTTTATCAGCGAATGAACTTGGAGAAATAATCTCTAAGAACCACAACTGGAAATGTTCTGGACCGGATAGAATCCAAAATTACTGGATAAAAAAGTTTACGACACTACACCCAGTATTACTTAAAATAATCAATTCCATAATACAACACCCAGAAATATTATCAGAAGAATTATGTACAGGAAACACCTACCTCAAACCCAAAGACAGTGATACAGAGAATGCCGCCAAATACAGACCAATCACATGTCTCAACAACTACTACAAACTCATCACAGCCAGCAATAGAAAGAAGATACTACAGCACTGTGCAAATAACAATATTATCGCAGAAGAACAGAAAGGAAGCCGACCCAACTCAATGGGATGTAAAGAACAACTTTTAATAGATGAAGTCGTGATAAATCTTGCTATCCAGAAACAACGAAATATAGCTACAGGGTACATAGACTACAGAAAGGCGTACGATATGATACCTCACAGTTGGCTCCTTTACACATTACACCTATACAAAATCCACCCCGTGGTAACAAAGTTTCTCGAAAACACTATGACAAAATGGAGCACCAGACTCATCCTTTCCAACAACAAAAGTGGAAGCGGCGAAAGCAACCAAATAATCAGCAAGACATCTAATACAACTGAAAACAAAAGACGCAACAACAGAGGAATATTTCAAGGGGATTCAATCAGTGGATTACTCTTTTGCTTAGCTTTAAACCCTCTATCCACTATCCTCAAACAACAAGGGAAGAGTTTAGGATTCAATATCAAAAACAGAAAAGTCGAATGCTGTGTCACACATTTAATGTACATGGATGACATCAAAATTTACGCAAGAAATGCAGAAAGTCTGAAAAAGATCTTGAAAATTATAGAACAAATCATGCAATGACATCAGAATGGAATTTGGAATAGATAAATGTAAATTACAAAACCTTGTTCGTGGTAAAGTTAAAGAGACAACACCGTACACTACAGTAAAAGATCAAGATATAGAACAACTAGAACCCAATGAACTGTACAAATACTTGGGTGTGATGCAAACAAATGGAATAGAACACACAATAGTCAAAGAACACATCACTAAAGAATTCATGAGAAGGATGGAAATAACAACAAAAACTCATTTAAATTCACGTAACCTGACGAAAACAATAAACTCATTAGTCATCCCCATACTATCCTACTGATTTGGAGTAGTAAAATGGTCAACTACACATCTGGAAAATTTAGAGAGGAGAATTAGAACCACGATGACAAGCAACAACAATCACCATCCTATATCAACATTAGAACGAATGTTCATCCCAAGTAACCAGGACGGAAGAGGCATCGTACCAATCAAAGACCTCCATGAAAGACAAAAGTATATCCTCAATAAGTTTTTCCGGAACAAATCGTACACCTCATCACTACATCAAGCAATTAAAAACTATACACCCTGTAACCTGAACGAGTCTCTACCTCAACCAATACAAAAAAATAGAATGACAACCTGGCAAGATAAACCAATACACGGGAACTACCCCAACCAACTGACAAACAGCAAAATAAATAAAATAGAATCAGTTAAGTGGTTAATAAACGGAAAATAATTTCCAGAAACAGAAGGCTTCATAGTATCAATGCAAGACGGAGTCACACCAACCAGAAACTACAGGAAAATAATCCTGAAAGAAATCGGAATCACAGATTCATGACGCCGATGTAACCAAACCAAAGAAACTCTCGAGCAAATCATTGGTGGTTGAACACAGTAGGCCCAAAATGATTACAAAACTAGACTCGATAATATGGGAAAAATAATTCACCTGGAAATTGCAAAATCACTGAACTTCATTAAGAATCCCATACCACAAGACCATCTGCATAAACCTCAACCAGTCCTGCAAGACGATATGAAAGCAAATATTTTGTACTGAGACAGACGCATTCTCACTCACCTAACAACAATTTACAACAGAACTGACACCATCCTTTGCAAAAGAAAAGAATCAAAAGCGTATCTCATCGATTTTGCTGTCGTAAATTACAACAATCTAGAAAAAACAAAGATCGACAAAATATCAAAATACCTACAACTAACCTTTGAAGTAAAAAAACTCTGGAATGTTCAAGAAGTGATCATAGTGCCTATCATTTTATCCTCCCAGCAGAACTTGATTTAATAATCCACTGCTGAGAGAAAAACCAACACAAGTTGAGAGAACTAAGTTATAATAATAATAATAATAAAGTATTCGAAATTTTATTTTGAATTTATCATACACATGCCTCATTATATATTCATTAGTTTATACCAAGTAAACTGTAGCATAATTTTAGGATTCTTTTGCTGATATTTAGTGTATTCTTCCGCAATACATTAGCAATTAATTGTTGTTACAAAGAATCAAATTATGGGAAACCATATGGGAAACCAATGTTCAACTTAATCACTGGAATCTCAAATATAAAGGTTTCTACATAAATTTTCTACCTTTAATACCAGCAGATGTATTACTTTCACATATACGTAATATATAGAAAGTGTTGTGATCGTAAAAAAATTCGAAAGCGAGATACTGACGGAAATATCCGTTATGGAGATACCAGATTCTGAAAAAAGTTGTTTTTGAGGTCAGTCGGTCCGTCAGTCGGTCCGTCAGTCAGTCAGTCTCTCTGTCTCTGTCCGTCCGTTCATGCGCAGCGCTTCTAAGTAAATGGGTGAACATATTTTTCGCATTTCGTATTTACGTTAGCATTTACTTGTCGATGCATGTACTTTATTATTATTTTTTTTACTTAAATATAAGGTCAAAGTACTCTTTTAAATATCTCAATAACGACTCAAAAAATTTTGCTCAAATTTTCTGAACATTAGTGCTATTAGCGTGCATTGCGTACGCGTTAGAGGTATATCGCTTAAAAGTTCGGTATAGACACGTAAAATAATTTCTGTCTGCTGCACTTACACGTTAGTTTACCGTTTCAAGAGCTTGAATATTATTTAGCAGTATAAATGGACAAAGAAGACTCAGAATATACAGTTGGTTAACTGAATTGTAAGATATGATAGTGATAAAATACATAGGACCAACGCAGATACGAAAATACATCAATTTCCGTCTGCAACTAAATTTACGGAACACATTTACGATATTTTTAAGACAGAAGTTGCAAAATGTTTTGAAGTAATACTATGAATATTTATTTTACTTTTAAATTTCAAATAAGAGACAGTAATAAGTTCATCCAGTGACTTTGAGCACGACCAAAAAGTTAGTTTCAGTTTATTACTTTTGTCACATACCTGGCATATAGAGCAGTAAAAAAATTCAATCGTGGGATTTGGATGTAAAAATTTATTTTGGTGAAACCTGGCACCAAATACGTGGTTTTTTTAATGACTTCCGAGTCCGACAAGAAAACGTTTTTTACTGTATTTTCTCGTGTACATAGTATACATTTTTGTGGGGCTTTACGACTCGTCGACATCTAGGTCATTAGAGCCCTAAACACTTGTACAGGTAGGGAAAATGCAGTTACGCACTAGGGAGAGTCAACACGACTCTCCCCGCGTGTGGGACTCGTCGAACAGCTCAACCATACCCACTAAAAACCCTCCTGAATTATAGTATACAGGAAGTACGGTAATCATGAAAAAAATCAATCGCGAGAATTTGACGTAAATATCCATTTTGGGGGTCCCTGAATCCGAAAAAGTGCTTTTCATTAAATTGTTCGAACCCGGCAAAAAACTTTGTTTTTTTTATTTATATCTCATAGAATACAGAAAGTATTGTAATCGTGAAAAATGTGAAAGTGAGATTTGGACAGAAATATCCGTTTTAATGATCCCTGATTCTGAAAAAGTTGTTTTTGGCATCGCGTCCGTCCGTCAGTTTAGGCGCATAGTTTGAATGTGTCCAATCGGGGGAGTCCAGAGAACATACTTAAATAGATATGTCATGCGCGTACATATTCATCTTAGATGTGGAACTGAAATATAATATTTCCCTTTCGATGTTTTTTCTAACATTACGTCCGGTGGTTTGGAAAAAGTGATCCTTTTGCTATGGAAAGTCACGCATCAGATGTCTGCACTACCTTTTTTCCTTGTTTCCGGTGCTATTACTTGGGAGGTTGCCTGTCATATTTCTATAGTGTTTTAGTTATGATACGTGAGCAGATGGTTGTACACATTCACGGAAAATGGTGATTATAGTAATATCCATAAGGCAATATATCTTTTTATGTCTTGGATTTATATTGAATTAAAGAATTATTTTATGTCTAATGTAGCGTCCGAGAGGAAAATTTCAGCGATCTAAATTTCTAATTTTACTGCCAGTAAAAAGTAGAACGCCATTAAAATATTATGCATAAGTAACATAAATATTACAATGAAAAAACATATTTCGTATAATGTCCCATATCTGTTGAACACATTCTGAAAAAATGAAATTTTCTGTTGAATTGACGGCAAAATGTTACGTTAATTGGAGAAGATTTCTAGATTTAAAATAACAAGTCCTTAGAATATGACACTGAATCAGGAATACGGGGAACTACAAGTTACAATAACTTAACATATAAAACTTGTAGGAGTACATTTCCACATATTCATTATACATACCTAATACGTATCGATGAATCTTCCCCATGTACCACATTACATACACGGAGCCGAAAACTACGACGATGCGCCATGTTGTTTATACTGGTCGCTATGACGATTGCCAAACATTCAAGCTAGCATCAACATACGACGCCAAAGAATCCTAATATTGTAAATAGTGGAAGACTCCTTGATACACACGCGTACCGCGTGCAACGGAGACGCCCCTCGTTTATCTCTAAATAGACGAGCGTCACACCAGTATTACGTCGTCACGCTCGTCGCTTGTCTTTGTTTAGCTTATAGGTAATGGCAACGAAGAAATTACTGTGCTAGAAACTCCCGAGATGCTCACATCGCAAATCCGATAGCTCCTCACTGGAAGCCTAGCCCAGCTAAAGAAATTCTATCTTCGGAACCAGTGATTGAAATATTCTCCGACCTCAGAATATCTTCTAAGTTGAAACCGATGACAGAACGATTTCACACATCAAGTGCCGAATAATTTCTATTTTCCAAATTCGTGATTGAAAATATTTCAAGTATCGTCACGAAGCGTCATCTCGCGGCCAGCCCTGGGACCCGCTCAGAGACACGAAGATAACTTCAACCGGAGGCGCCACCACGCTACCGGAAGTTGCACTTCGTCGACTAGTTACAACCAGACACCACCAGCGGCGCCATCTAACGGCGAAGACACGAAGGTAACTTCAACCGGAGGCGCCACCACGCTACTGAACGTCGCACTTCGTCGATTAGTTACAACCTGACACCACCAGCGGTGCCATCTAACAACGAAGAAGGATACTCCTTACATTCGACCACCGACTAACCTCAAGCGTGAGTTACGAGAAAGAGGCACAAATTCACATTGAACTTTCAACGCCTGTCGTTTGTCGTCTCGTGCTATCCTTTGTTTACGTCACGACGATTTTATTTACATAATAAACCTTGTTATTTGAACCTCTGAGTATTTATTTTGGAGAGGAAGAGATTTTATTGTGAAGCAATAAAAAAATCTTCCCCGACAAACTAAATACGACCTTGTTAACTGCCTCGCTCGATTTAAATTTACTGTAAATATTATACTGAATGTCTGACTAATACGTTTATCTTCACAAATGTAACATCCATGTTGCTTCGTAAAAAGTTATGTACCCGCAAAGAATGTTTCTAAATGACAATGTTCGTTCCCTGCTCTGTAAATCAATAAATAATACTGAATATCGATACTAACATTATAAATGAGAAGTGAGTTAAGTATGTAGAATATATAAAGTATTTCAATTGTAAAAAATTTCGTCAACGAGGTTTTCATATTATTGATGTCTGATTATTTTTTTTAGGTTGCACGATTACTAACAAATTGTTATATTGTGGATAAATATGTCACTAGAAGATGTAATTTATTTGTTCCTTAAGTAGTTTTATATTATTTATAACTCGAGAATTAAACTTTTGTGTTATTAGTTCATGTTTGAGACAAACGTTTTCTATATTTATTTAATTTCTTTTCACATATATGAAAAACTTAAGAGAATCGCAAATTATGTGAAATTACTTTCGACAATACACATCATTTGTAGGCAATGAGATTTGATTTCTTTACTTCACTGTATAAATATAAGAAATTATAGGAATATTTATAAGTAATTTNCATACGATATCTTGCAATTATATTCAAATTCTGTTAAACACTATATTTTATCACAGTATTACGCTAACGTTTTTTACAGAAACTCTAATATCGTTTACATTGCCTATAAAGACCTTACGAGACAACGAATCTCGAGATGTCGTTTAAATATAGAGAATGGTAAAGTTTATTGAAGTCAAGAATATACAGAATATTTTTGTTATAGAAGTCCAAAATGTGTATAATAAAAAAATACAAAATATTTCTTTAATAGCGGTGTAAT
>NNCF01127990.1:91131-106813 GCA_002313205.1 Laupala kohalensis
CAAATATAGGCGCCGTTTCAAATAAACCTACGATTGGTCGAACGAAACTTCCCCACTCGAAGGGAAAGCAAGAAGAGGGAGGCGTTGCAAACCTAACAGATCCAAAAACTGGTCAGAGCGTGGGACTTAGAAAAATAAATGGGCCCTTTTATGTTATCAGTAGTGTACAACATAATGACACTTGTTGATCCTAATCGCGTATGAGCTCGCTTTTTCTTTCTCGTATACAAATACCACACTTCACATCAAGAAACTCGAATGGTCATCTTGAAAAGGCGACTCAGGTTGAGGGAAAACCAGCAAGTCGATCCGGGAAAACCTACGGTATCCCAAACGCTTACTCTGGGAGCTAGAATTTCCAATGCACCTGCTTAGTGATACATTCGCAAAAATAGAACTTCTTCTTGTCCATAAATCAGGGTAGCGTGTGAATGACATGCTTCCACGGAAACCACTATGACGTCTATTGAAACAGCTGAAGTGTTTTTAAGAGGATCTTCAAATTCGTGGCTGGGATTTTTGTAGGTCAAGGTACGTGACAAAAGAACGTCAAGGATGGTTGAATTTACGAAGCATTTACGCGCTAGTTTGAGCAGAAAGGGAAAATATTTGGTTATTTTAAACCCTAGTCGTATGTTGTGAGCAGTGCCATAGAGATGGGGGGAAGGCATTTTATTCCGCCTCAATAAATCGAACTCATAGATCAATAACATTTTAAATAACTAAATCAATAAAATTGGAAAAAGTATTCACCGGGGAAAAATCTAGCTATATTGTCGAAACATCATTGTATTCGGCTCATAGAAAGAGCCCACAAGGATAAATTGTTGTTTTAGTCATGTATATTATTTTAGTCATGTTTTAGTCATGTACGTCATAGTTCTCGCGGTATATGAGAGCGTGCATCATTTCAGACACTGGTTTGAAGGTTATAATATAACGATCTTCACCGACCACAAACCGCTCATTTACGCTTTTAAACAGAAACGCGAGAACCTGCCGCCTCAGCAATTAAATCAACTCCAATTCATCGCGGTTTTCCACATATATTCAACACATCAGCGGCGACAACATCGTTGCCGACTCACTATCGCGTATAGAAGCAGTCACCTTACTAAACGACGCAAGCCAGTTAGCCCCTCTTCAAAGGGAAGACACTAGTCTCCACGAATTACTTACATCAAGACCAGATATGTACTCTGAACTAGTAACTCCAAATTTTAACCTAACTCTATGGTGCGACAAGGAGGGACGACCAGTTATAACCCTACTTCTGAGAAAAAACATAATTTATCACATCCTGGACGTAAGGCAACACAACGGTTGATTATTTTTGGCCCAGTCTTAACCATGACATAAAAACATGAACAAACGCATGCACATCTTGCCAGAGAAATGAAATACACTGGCTCACGATCACTCCACTTGCAACGTTCAAACCACCAGAGGAAAGGTTTAACGTAATACACATGGACATGGTAGGACCGCTTCCTTCCTAAATTCCTTGAATACGCTTTCACCGTCATAGACCGTTTCACTCGGGCGGAAGTAATCCCAGTAGCAGAAATTACAGCTGAAACAGTAGGAGATGCCCTTCTACACGGGTGGATATCACGCTATGTGATACCTTCGAAAATCATTACCGACCAAGTCCCGCAATTCGAGGGATGCTTGTTCAAAGATTTACAACAGCTCGGAATCAACAGTCATAGAACATACGCTTATCACCTGCAGACAAAGAATGATCGAGAAGTTGCATCGACAACTCAGGGTATGGACGAAAGCGTTACCATTATTAATGCTAGGTTTCCGAACAGCTTTCCGGAAAGACCTAAAAGCTTCCACAGCGGATTAGGTTTTGGAAAGACGCTCACACTATCCAGCGACCTACTCCACGATTACAATAAAAATGACAGTCAACCAACGATGAATTATGTCCAAAACCTCACGCATCAGATGCAATAATTCAAACTGGTCACTCCCAGACGAAGGATAAATCAACCCTTCATACACAATAAAATGAAAAACACAACGCACGTATTTCTACGCAGCACACCTTTCAAGAAAGCACTAGTCCCACCGTAGAACGGACCATTTAAAATATATTCACAGGACAATAAAACGATGGATTTACTTGTTAATAATAAGAACGTACGTGTCAGCATGGACAGAACTAAACCAGCATTTTTCACCGCGGATTCAAACGAAATAAACACTTCGCAAACAAGCTATGAAGACACAGAAAACGCGTCCACTGATGCTAAACCATCTGGAATCATTACCCGTTCAGACAGACGAGTGAAATTTAATGAAAAGACTGAATTCTTTTACTATTAAACTTTTCACAGAATACCAAGACCACAAATATTCGTACTCAAAAAGAGATAGAAACATTGTTGCAGTCACTTAGGATTGTTACAATGGAAAAATATCGGTGTAAAACGTCCGACTTTATCTAATATTTCTATATTTCTTCTGCC
Source organism: Laupala kohalensis (assembly GCA_002313205.1). Classification (NCBI taxonomy): domain Eukaryota; kingdom Metazoa; phylum Arthropoda; class Insecta; order Orthoptera; family Trigonidiidae; genus Laupala; species Laupala kohalensis. Next base: position 93,612 of record NNCF01127990.1, read on the forward strand.
CAAGGTCAACCAAGCTGAACCAAGGTCAAAGACGGTCTGCATTCGACACATCATTATATGAAAGNGTCAAAGACGGTCTGCATTCGACACATCATTATATGAAAGTATGTATACATGCATATTTTCCAATGTTTATTTCATATATATTTGCACTGTTTTGTTTCTTACGCAATGGTTTCCCTGATTTTTTTGTGAACAAACTGAACTATCACTTGCAAAGCAATGTATTAAATACGCCTACTTTCACGGTATCACGTATCTATACAATGCTAAACGCATGATAGTACTATTTGGTGAAGCAAACTTTTGAAACATTGAAAACGGCTATAAGAAATGAAAAACATTGAACTCCTCTCCGAAGCCATGAATTCCTCTCCGAAACCTTCAACACCTCTCCGAAACCTTGAACTTCTCTCTACTGCTCAAAGTCTTAATGCATGTTTTTTTTTCCATTTCAAATAAAAATACTACATACTGCTGTCCACTGGAGAACAAACGACACCTATACGTCATACTGCTGTTCACTACGATAATACCGCCTGATCGAAAATCAGGACAGCCGCTGAAAATCCTGCCAGACACTACCAGACGCTGCCAGACCCGNTCACGCCGCCGGCGGTGCCCAGGATGACACGCGATGATGGAGTTCCAGCAGAAGGCATCAGAGAGAGCTCCGATTGGAATTTTTTTTCTTCCGAGTGAAGTTTTTTTCCCAACGAACTATTTTTTTTTTCTTCAAGGGGAAGATTTTTTTTCCAAGAAGGTGGAGTGATGTAGCGACACGCTACAGTCACTACATAGTGACATTCCAGAATATTCCAGAACATTCACCAAAGCCAACTCCCACTAACAACTAAATCAAGGAGACGTAGGCCACTGTTATAGCGCAGCAACGGGACATGTTGATTAAGAAATAAGATCCTCATTCTGGTGTGAGCTACGATACGGTGTCACATCAGTCTATTGTGAACCTCGCTACGGGTCACATCATCCGACCGCGCTTCGCTACGAGTGACATCACGTGTTAGTCTACTATACAAGCAACACAGTTCACGTACGCGCACGCATTTTACTCAGTGTTACGTTCAGTTAACTACGAGTTTCACTACCAGTTACAACATTTTACTGCTCTCTTCACTACGAGTTACAGTAGTTTTACCGCTCTTCCTCACGAGTGAGACATTGCGTTCTAGAACAGGTTCAATGCCCACGTTTACTAACGTTTAGAATCAGTGCTCAAATCAACTCGACATCAGAACTGTTTATTTGTCGACTTATTATTCGAGTCAAGTGTATTTTGCAGTGAATTTCTCAGATTCCTCAGACTTTATGTATGTACTGCATGTGTGGAATCTACATTGATTTGTGAGTAATCTAAACTGACTTATGTCATAACAGAAATTGTTCTAGACTCATTTAACTGTTTCAATCTTCACTAAGAGACCTATGACAGAATGACCATGTATATTATTTCATGTACTTTGTTACGTACATTTCTCATTCTGTCTTTGCACATTAAATGACCAGTGCCTTTTACAATGAATCTACGTGTACATACTTTCTTGTAGTGTAGTGTATTTAGTTTAACTTTCTCTTATCTATTATTTATTTTGTAGGGGATTCATATTCGAACACGCTTGCTACTTTTAAGTATCAATATTAATCAGGCACATTACAAAAATAAATTAACTACCCCCGACAGTCAATCGTCGTTAAATCATTGCAGGTAATTGTTAAATCCCAATATTTGGAGGAAGCTTATATTAATTTTCGTTTTATAAAAGATGGTACATTTTAATATTCTCTTGCACGGTAATATATAAACAACTTACAATGTATGAATTGAAAATAGAAATGTAATGAAGAATTTACTTAGATATGCTGGGAAAATTTAATTTTAAATCCCTCAATTTTATTTTATGCAGATAAATTTGCATTTTGAGTACAGGGGAGTCTTTTGGCAAACCATATTACTTTATTTGTTCAAATAACGAAAATCTATGGTTGTTCATTTTCGTATTAAAATGACATAAAAGTAAATATTACAAAAATTGTTTGTGAATTTTATCGAAAAATATGTATTTCTAGCCTCTATGAATGTTTCAAAATTATTTTGAAATTTTTCGAAAAATTGTCAAATATTTTCATATTTCATGTCAATTGTCTGGAGCCCGGCGAACGTTTCTGCGTGGAGGGGGCGACCGGGAAGCGTTTCGCCATTGTCCCCTACTACATACTAAATTTATCTAAAATATTCAATATCAGCTTATAAGTAAAACATATGAACCGTTTGTATAATAGCGGAAAATCAAAATTACTTCAATATATCCATAAGATGTACATTGAGTTTCTAATAAAACAATTTAATATTAATTTTTAAAATGCGACTATACATCATATACCTAGATCCTCCGGCGGGCGGCCCTAGTCGTGAGAATACAGTCAATAAATATTGGTTGGAACTAAAATAAAACCCGATATTAATCAAGTCAGATTCCTGTATTTCAAACATGGGTGTCGTGCGAAACCACCCCCNATACCTAGATCCTCCGGCGGGCGGCCCTGGTCGTGAGAATACAGTCAATAAATATTGGTTCGAACTAAAATAAAACCCGATATTAATCAAGTCAGATTCCTGTATTTCAAACATGGGTGTCGTGCGAAACCACCCCCTCTCGTACTAAGTCCTCCTCTGGTGTCGTACCCAATCCCGACACCTCACGGGCAACGGATCGGTCCGAGGGAGGAAGGGGGGAGATGTTCTCGCAAGGGACTAGCACAGCTAGGTGCCTGAAGGGTAGCCCCTTAATTGGGTCTACCTGGATTAAGCAAGCAGCCGTTCGGAGGACCACTGGACGAACGGACGAGCCCCACCACCCCCGTACCTAATCTCGTCTCTATTGAGTAACAGATTGGATGATGGGGATTTCCCGAAGTGGGAGAGAATAAGACATGATTTTTGGGTGATCATGATCTTAGTCTCGGGTGTCACTCAGCGCCTTAAACTGAGTAGGCAGAGTAGGGGCATTGAGCCCTCAGGTTATTGACAGGTTGCCTGACGCCCCTTAATTGGGTTGGTGTCTGCCGGGTAGTGGTTTCCCCACCCGACGCATGGGAAGGAAGATCCGAACCCCATTCAGTTGGCGTTCACTTCCGATCGGTGAGCAGGATCGCTGCTCGGCTACTGCCAGTGCATATAGAAGCAGGGATACGACAGCTAGACGTGTTCCCGTCTACCAGTGCGCATACTGGAAGGTCACCTGTAGTCCAACTGTCCCGGGCGGCCACCTGGGCGGGCAGGGTGGCCGACTGAGTCGGCTGCCTCCGACACGGGACAAATCGCTTTATTGACGCCTCCCACTATCCAATAACATAAGCAGAATTTGTGGCTGAGGTTGGGAGGTGGTGTTAAGATATTAAGATATTATCTTTGTTTTCGTATTTTTTATTGTTTTTCTTGCCATACTGTCAGATTTTCGGTAGCAGAAAAAAACAGATTATGAATATTTTATACATACATGCGTTATTAAATAATATAAAAAACTAGAGGTTACATAAATTATAATATTGTACTACCGACATAGGTAGATCATGGGTAATACATGAATTTGTTTTTATTCTACGGGGTGTAAAAATAATTCTTTAATACATCCCTTTTGATGCGTTGTCTGTGCATAAATATTTCCTTGGTTCAAAATTCTGAGCGGAAGGAAAGAGTGCGACATTTTTGTAAAAATTTGAAGCTATTTGTTGGAAACAAATAATAAATAAGTTTGAAAGGGATGAATACAAAATTCTGTGAACAATCGGGAGTTCCCTTTAACAATTATTCGGAATATAAATCATTATTATTGTATGAAAAAGTAAGATTATATTTAACTTTTCTTTGACTTTTTATTCCTCGTTTAATCATCTTCCATGTTTTTTTTTAATTCTATGTTGGTTATTATTCATATATATTTCATAAATTATTTTATTTCCATTTCTTCGTATCAAAAAATTACATTTCTGTTTGTTTTAGTATATTGTATTATGTAGTTACTTCGGTATTATCATGTGAAAGGTAATAATAGAAGTATTAAGAATAGGGAACAACTGTTCTTTCACATGTTTACATGCGCAAGCAAATAAGGGATAAAAAGACTATGACTGGATGCACCACTTTCTCACATAAGATTCTCCGGATGCAGCATTGTGTCATAAAATTTGCAACTTAAAATTGTAAAATTCTCTCGAACAAAAATAAATCGGACACACAATCAACTATGTTTAAGAAATGGATACTGTTTACTCTATATTTTGTACCGCTTTTCATACCACTAATTTCAGATTGTAGCTCGGTGGGTCGTTGCGGGAATGTTCCCGAAACAGTGAACCCCACTGTCACAAATGAACTATTCCTCTTCTTGCTTATATGAATAAAATAAAACTGATGATGTATTTATCCATCAAAATTCCATGAATTTTTACGAAGTATTTGGTCGATTCAATATCCTTCACAAAAATATTCAAATTATTTTTTCGTGATAAATGAATAGAATATTTACATTGTTATTTTTGTCATCGTTTATGATTCGTTCATTACGATCTCATTTTTACGCTCTTTCCAGAAATGAGAGAAAAATCGAACAGCTTTAAGAACTTTTTTCTGGATTTTTCCTGACTAAACTGAATACACGAAGTTTCGTTTACAAAATGGAATGTCGATGCAAAATGGAATGTCAACAAGATCGTTAAGAATTTTCACATTTTTTTCAAACAAAAAAATACTTGAAATTAATTAAAAAATGTAAGAAACTTACAAAGTTAAATTCACATAAGCGGCTTCTCAGCTTTCGTTCACGAATTCATGGTCGCAACTGCACCAGTTGCTAGTACATTTCTTGTAAAAAATAATTAATTTATATTGTTATTTTCGTTCACGTTTATTATATTTCTTGTTTCTTAAATCTCACCCTTTTTTTACATTGTCTTTCAAGAAAAGAAGAGCGTTTCAATTTTTTTGCAATGCTTTATGAATATTCATCGCGACCAACTTGAAATGCACAAAGTTTCGTATACGAATTTAATGTCGATGCTCAAGATGACCACGAAATTTATATATATATATCCCCCCCCCAAAAAAAAAAATCTCTAATTTATTTAAAAATTATAAACTTAAATTCACAAGAAACCATTCCTTGGCGCTTTCGTTGACGTATTAATGCTAGGAAACGCACCAGTTGCTGACACAACAGTTCTTGAAATAAATAAATTATTTTTTAGATTGTTATTTTCATTCATGTTTATTATATTTCTTATGAAAAATCGGTTTTTAAATCTTCAATGTTTTATTTACATTTATCGTGACTAACTTGAAGTGCACTAAGTTTCGTATACGAAATTGAACATGGATGTCCGAAAAGACCATAAAGAATCTCCATATATAACATTAATTAAAATTAATTGAAAAAAAAACTTACAGAGTTAAATTCACAGGAAAAGGCTCCTCTGCGCTTTCGTTGACGTATTCATGCTCGGAACCGCACCAGTTGCTCGGCATGGCTGACGAGAGAACGCGACACGGAGGTCGCGCTCTGACTTCAACGACGGCGAGCGACGAAAACGCGAGTGTAGAGCGAGCGAACACTGAGACGCAGCAGCGGCGTCGTCGTCTGCGATGCCCAGCGTTCACGGCGGTTACCTCCGCGCGTCTGCGCTTGTTGCTACAGGCGTCTGTGCTGCGCTTCTCATCGTCGGCACCCCCTCCGCGTTGATGTGGAACGCGCACGCGTCAGGGAGGCAGTTGCGCAGGGGACGAGATAGCTCTCACGTACGTACATCAGATATTACTATGACTTCTTGATCATTTATGTCTCCATATGTTTATTTTCTTGAAAATTTGGTGTTTTTGTTATTTTGTTTTTGAGTAATTCTGATGCTGTACAAATATTCAAAAACTTGAATTTGTAAATTTAAGAAAAATTTATGTAAATTTAATTTCGTGTATTACGTAATATAAAGCTCTTTTCAGAGATTTCTAATCTTTTTTCAAGAAAGTAAACATCTATATTATTATATTTTATATTACGCATCTTTGAAAAAATAATTGATGAAAGTGCAAATACGTTCGTTGTCGCAAACATGCATTTTACATTTAATAACCCGCGTGAAAAGAAAGCACGCCATTAATCGGGTACGGAATGAAATATACTTTTAAAACCTTGAAAAACTACAAGTAAGAAAAAACAAGAAAACATGCATAATTCACGACCGGACTTAGGACTGAGTAAACCTGAAAGTATGGCAAGTATAGCTTTTCGTCAGACTGACTTAAATAAAAGGGTCGTGTTACGGGGAAGTAGGGGGACAGTTATGTTTCCAGGATATAATACTGTCTTGGCAAAGAATCAATGAACCGGAAGAAAAGTAATGGTGCGAATAATTGAATGTGGGAGGATATGATGCTGGCACATTTCCAGTCTATGTCATTGCTAATAGTGATAAATTAAATAATAAAATGGCACTTTAATATCTGTAAGACAATACAGACACGCGTACAAAACATATTGGCTATTAATAGGTCCTGTTATTAGCAACGATGGCGCACTTGAAGGCATTGAAAAAAAATTACGAAAACCCGATTGCATTCGCACGATAAAGAGCCGTTTTTGTGGGTCTCGTACAATCCAGAACTATAAAGCGGACGAGCAGCGACATCCGAATCACATGGCTGAGCTTTAATTCATCCGACTTACAGGGATCTTTAAAATTCAAGGAATAAAAGCAAATTCTGTACTTCATTCTAGTCGGTTTACTTGACGTTTGCCAAAATAAGTACAATCAAAGCTAAATACCGAACAAAGGAAATGAAAATACGCTCTACACTGTAACGTTGTATATCAAAATTTGTATGAGTCAACAGTCTTGTCAAAGCACAATATAAACTTATTTCAATACAATCCTTTAGTTCATAAATATTGAAATACTATTTGAAATATGATTTTGTTGTTGTTTCTTTATTGCTTCCAGTTTCATGTAATAAATTGAATATTTCTCAATATAAATAATTTCTTGCTAAAGAACAAATAACCTGAAAACTGGAAACGGATAAAAACTTTTAGTGTTAATATATATTCAAACAATGTTTTTTTTCAAATTGTGTTTCGTTTTGATTGCCTCAATGTTTTGTAATTTAATAAAATGTCACTAATACTTTAAATGATTAATTAAATTAAATTTTATCTCTATTTTTATACAACTACAGAAAAATAAAACTTCATAATTATGATCTCACAAATGAATGTGTTGATCTTAATTATAAAGAGATAAATATTCGTTATTTTATTACAGTAACGAGATTCAGTATCGGAGAAGGATATTGAGGTGATAATATGGCACGCAATGCGAAACTTATGGCAGCAGTTGGTGACCTTTTACTTCAGCAACAGTTCGACCTGTATTGGAAAGGGTTGATTTTCCTCATGATTACTCAAAGTGTCAGCGGAGAGTAGATGTTGAAAATTGGCAAACTTTTCAATTTTGTTCTGTGCCTTCCAATGTGTAATCGTCGCTAATATTTTGACAGGACATTTAAGTGGCCGATATAAATTTATTGTTAAGAAAGCAGTACAAACTGCGTATGACCACATGGAGGACAATAAACTATTTTACTCTCCGGAAGCAAGCAAGGGACCATCCCATCAATTCCGATCAAGGGCCCTAAGGCAGAGGCGGATTCAAAAATTTCAGCAAAAATTCCTAGATAAGATAAAAAGTTAGCTACGAGTTATAATGCTAACAGAATGTCAATATGTTTGTAATTTAACACAAAAAATTTATTTTATATGTACAAATTATTATCGAATGATAGATTACACTGAGTACAGTGTTTAAAAGTCATAAGAATTTAAATAACACTAAATTCACGAATTATTGTTACAATAAACACGCCCCTAGACAAAGCTTAGAGAAACTGTATAAGAAATCAGCCTCTACCCGAAGGAAAAGTCCGCCTTTACCCGAGTTTCCTTGAAACATAACAGCCATCAAACGTAAGAATAAAGTGATACATTTTGGTCCTTGTCTCAGTAGATAGGGTTGAGATTTAGATGCATTGTACTTAAATATATTGTAAAATTGTGACATGGATGACATTTTCCGAAATATTGGTACTTACGTTATTGTTACTTCTTAGATGATATTTGTGGATTCATTTCAGTAATTTGTAATATTGGTATCAATTTTGACAAAGGAAGTCGGCATAACCTGTATTTTGGTGAAGGGAATGAGAATTAAATAATCTCTTAAAGAGATTCGTACTTTGTCATTCAAAATGATTATACTACTGTCAGAAGTGAATCAATGAATTGCATTAATACATTAAAGAAAAATTGATTATTACTAATCAATAGTTGAAACACGCATTAAATCAATGATTCTGTACATACATATAGCTATATTAATTTTTATGTATACTAGGTAGTGGAATAGAGTCTCTCCGGACTAGAATACAAAGTATAAGGTATCACTCAAACCAAAATCTGTATCGGTATTTACCTCTACCTCAACTTCTACTAACATTCAGCAAGCAAAACCAGCGAAGAAACAATCCTCCCGACGACAATTTCGGGGTCGTCCCCGGCGGAGAACTCGCTCCCCTCAGTCCCGAAGAACTGAAGCTTTAAAGTCGGATTCCCATGTCGGTTCAACTTCCTCTAGTCGCCGCCGCTCAAGGAGCAAAAATAGTGGACTTATAATTATAAATAATTATTATTATTATATACTGTCATGGCTATTTGTTCTTAATTTTAAATCTCAGCTATTGTTTTATGCACTTCAGTGACTGTTTTGTTCATTGAGCACCGTTGGGAACCACGGATAACCAACGGTTAGGGCAAGCGCGCTAAGCAAGAAACGGAGATCTGGAGGTAACTGGTAATCTGTAACAGAACAAAAATTTCGGTGGCAGAATCAAATAAATTCATAGAAAGAATACATATTTATCTTGAGGGTAAAACATATGCAGACATATTACCATACCCAAATAAACCTTATTTACATATTTATCTACATACACGTACACGTGCATATACCCATACCTGCATGTGTAGACTTTTTGAATAAATGAAAAAAACTAAAATAGTAATATTACCACTACTATCACTAACAATGATGATGATAATAATAGTAATAATAAAAATAGAAATAATAATAGTAATAATAAAAGTAGAAATAATAATAGTAATAATAAAAATAGAAATAATAATAGTAATATAATAATAATATAAATTGGTCTAGATTAAGTATGATCATTTTGCTCAATCTCCTTCATCAGTTCCTTCTCCCTCATTTTTCTAACCATATTCAGAAACTTGCCAAGGAGTAAGTGTTACACCACTCCACAAGCCCAGATGCGATGTGGGTATTTTTTGGGTAGCAGCGGGATTCAACCATAAATACCACAACCCTTAGGGTAGAGATCGCTGCCATCAGCTTGGTTTCCCAAGCAATTAAACACTCGTGTAATAACAATAAAATATTCCTTTAATACAAGTTAAATTGAAATCTGCGTATTTACAAAACTTGAACGAACTTTCAAATCATAAATACAAGTATGAATTTGTCATTACACAGTTAATGCTATCTGAAAGCATCAATTACACACAGATATGAATACTGGTGTTAACAATTAATTCGGAAATCTACCAAGATCATCCGAATCTCCAAAATTTACAAGTTGCTATCCCGAAAAAAACTAACTGTTCCAAGTTACTCATTCGCGCCTAATAGCAATGTAATTGAATTACCGCAGCAATTCTCAGTGGTCCGACGACCAATACTAACCAGGTCACATCTCAGAACCCGGGTACTTCCTAACACTCCACAGAAAACTCTGAAAGTCTCCGAGGATCTTCAATCCTCCCAATATATACGGAAGCGGAGGTCACGTGATCACGCCTTCGCTACCGCAATGAGCATTCCAAATCATCTTGGTCACCCCTCAGCTTCTGAGAACACTGTGTCTTTACCGATATGCCAGCGTCCTTCTCGGTATGGCCATTATTTCAGCATTCCGGTGGAAATATTCCATTCACACTGGCCACGCGCTTCTACAACATTCTTCTGAGCGCATTCCTACTCAATTTTCAGAAGTACATGAAAACGGTTCAGCACCTACACAATGATCGGGAAGGTTTAGTGGCGGTCACTTTCCCTTATTTGGCGGCGACTAGCCCGACCCGTAATCTCCTTAGGAATGTTCGGTTAGCAAAATGCGTGAAAATGTTAATATTTCACAAATCGATAGACTGAACTGGTCCTGATGTTACAGTAAGGTAACGGAGATTCTATTGTCTCGCATTATTTCAAAAGCTGTAATGTAATTTCTTGGTTTACGATTGTATCGCCCCTCAAGAAGCCACTCTTGTCTACCCATTTCAGTGTTGACGCAATTTAGCAAAATGTGAATCCAGTCTTCTTGTTCTTTGCATAAAGGGCACTCCGAATATCAATCCCCCCTCAATTTCCTTAATTTTCATCCCCCAAGTTGAAACCAAGCATAACCTGATCGTGGTACCTTGTTTAATTTATCTATGTACGATTTTCGTCCCCAGTCACCTATCACAATATTCTGCACGATTAGTGACCTCTTTTCCTGTCTCTCAGCTGTTATGTTTTGTTTCTCTATATCTTCAAGTCTCTGAAGTTCATAGTCAGATGTCGCTGGGGCTGTCTGCCACAAATGTCCTAGACCGGCAGTTTCGATTATGGTTCTAATTTTTCGACCCCATCCATCATTGCATGTTAACTCGTAACATTCGGATGCAATATTGTTCCTTTTCTCGTTTCTTATTGACATCCAATATTTAATTGCCCTCAACTTAATTTTTACTTCTAACGTTACCACTCCAAATTCCCACAGAAACCACAGTTTGCTGTATTCGGAGGAACGCCAAGAGCATCTTTCAAAAATTTATTTTGCAGCGAATTAAGTGGTGTGCAATCCCCAACATCCCATATTTCTGCTCCATATGCTACTGCAGGTACTAACAGTGATGTGTACATTGTTAATAGAATCCTTGGATCATTATCAGGGATGGTACTAGTACTTTTTTGAATTTCATTTAAAATATATATACCTTTCTGTTTTGATTTTTGTATTTGTCTTGACCATGTTACGTTCATGCTTACCTTGACACCTAAATAAGTGTAGTCCTTAACGTTCTCTAGAAGTTGACGTTTGTAATTCGAAATTTCATTTTTACTAAACATCCATCCGTTTTTGAATACCATGACTTTAGTTTTATGTATGTTTATATGTAGAGACATTTTCCACAGAATAGCTCCAACGTATCTAGACCTATCTGAAGTCCCGACGGTGTTGTGGAAAATAGAACAAGATCGTCCGCAAATAACAATCCCGGTATCTGTTTCTGTGCAGGAGGTTCACCTATTGTCTGTGGGTGTATTACATAAGTTTTCTATTATGTCGTTAATAAATAAAATAAATAGCAACGGAGAGAGAACACATCCCTGCTTCACTCCCTGAGCTACTTGAAAAGATGGAGTTAGAAAAGCATTATTTGTTTTAACGCATGCATTGTCGGAGTAGTATAGAGTTTGCAAAGAACGAAGGAATTTCTTTGTATGCTAGTACTCTCCAGAGGATGTCTCTGTTTACAGTGTCAAAAGCTTTCTCAAAATCAACGAAATCGCTGTAAAGTTTTCCGCGTTTCTTTCGAGTTTCTCTATCGGCTAGAGTGTTTAAAATAAATATATTATCTACTGTACATTTGTTACTTCTAAAACCGGCCTGTAATGTCGCGAGTTTATTTTCTTTCTTGGCCCAGAGTTGCAATCTCCAGTACAAAATTTTACAATACATTTTTCCAACAACATTAAGTATGGATATTCCCCTGTAACTAATTGGATCGTTTATATATCCTTTGTTTTTATAAATGGGTAGTGTTACAGCCGTGTTCCACGCTTCTGGAAAAACACCTTCATCATAGATGTAATTAAAAAGATCGGTTAAAAATGGCACAATATCCTCCCTTAGTTCCTTTATAAATTCGGATGGAACACCATTTACTCCAGGAGCTTTCTTATTTTTTAAGTCGCGAATGGCAGAAGAAATTTTATGTGATGTAATACATTTATCTAGTTCAAACACTGTGTTGCTTGTAAATATTATATTTATTTCGTTACTATTCCGGGATGTGTTGTCACTTCCTGCTAGAAGATTTCTAAAGTGCGTCTCTCATTCTGGTGCATCTATGGTATTCGATATAGTTTTATTTCGCCTTAACTTTCGTATTGTGTCCCAGAGGTCACTGTTACATTTTTTTATATTATTTCTTTTAGACGTCCTGCTTCAATTTGTATTTCCCTGAATTATTTTCATTCTCGACCCTGATTATTGTAAGCACTGTTATAGAATTTGCTGCGGCGTTGTAATTGTGCGCCTCGAGATTAATTTGAAAATTTTAACGTAACATTATGAGATTCCTTGAGAAATATGTCATATATGCTGATTTCTTATCGTCATTCCATAAACTAATTTTGATCCCTCGCGTGTGGGTGTTAGTGGAGCGTGTTGATGCAAGAAATGAATTTTCACACAAATGACCATATGGAGATAGTCTATTCTGGGTTCAATCCAAAAGTCGTCTAGATGTTGTAATAAATTTTCTGTGACTAGAGCGTAATCTATCAAACTTTCCCCGTTTTCGTTAATAAATGTTATGTTTCCTTCTATATCTGATCCGTACATTAAGTATTGTTAAGTTATGCGTATTACAGAAATCTAGTAGGACCCGCCCTACCGGATTTAAATTTTTATCCTTACTGTTTCTCACGTTTACGAGCGCAGAATCATCGTCAAACAGAGAAGAGACCTTGGTTTTTCCGATTCGAGTGTTAAAATCTCCTTTATACTCGCGTTGGGGTATTTATTTTCGAGACTATTTATCATTTGACTAATTTAAGCATAAAAGTTTTCATTGTGATACTTTGAATGAGCACCTTGTCTGTAAACAAATACTATTAGTAATTCAGTGTTGGCAATTAATACTTTAATGCAAATGGCACTATTAGTTTCTGTTTTTATTTTATCACACCGATTAGAATGTTCGTTTTTATATATAACCGCGACTCTACCATGGTGCCTCCCATGCGTGCTTTTTCTCTTTAAAAGTTTTTCTACTGTTTTAAACCTGTTT
>NNCF01127991.1:0-11985 GCA_002313205.1 Laupala kohalensis
GAAAGCTGGACACAAGAGGATGTTAAGGGACTGAACATTTCCAAAATCCTTGCTGTAAATAGCAATTAACCAAATGACAAAATTTGTATCTTCTTTACATAGTAAGTAAAAAGATTAGGGATAGTGTATTAGATAAATAATTAAATGGGCGTAAATTGTAGTAGATAGTGTATTATAATTAGTCTGTATAGAAGTCTCGTTCGGTCTGTTTTAGATTTTGGCAGTATTGTATACGCCTCCGCATCACAGTCGACGCTCAGGTCCCTTAGCAGTATCCATCATGCAGGAGTCCGTATTGCAACTGGTGCTTTCCGCACTAGTCGAATAGACTGCTTGCTAGTAGACGCTGACGAACCATCTTTTATCAAGCGACGTGATATTTTACTTGGATCATACGGGGAGGAATCGATGGGGGTTTCAAATCATTCCACTCTGCAACACCTATATTCCCCAAAATGTATTTCTTCTTACGCTGTAAGACCTTCGTTACCCCGCCCTGCAGGTGTTCGATAAAAAAAACTGCTAGAGGTAAATGTCATCACACTACCTCCTCCAGTGAATACCCACACACTGTCACCCCACCATGTTCCTTTATTCAACCAACCATCGACTTTCGGCTGTCTCAACTTTTAAAGCAAGACACTCCAGCTGTTGTGTACCAACAACACTTTGGAGAACTAAAAAGCCTCTATTTGGATCATATGTTACACTGATGGATCAGCAATTAATAATTCCGTTGGTGCTGCTTTCCACTGCCATAGTGCCACCCGTTCTTTTCGCCTCCATTCCTTTTGCAGCGTGTACACTGCTGAAAAATTTGCAATCCTTGAGGCGCTGATATTCATTCAGCTATCTTCAACACGGTGTGTGGTAATCTGCAGTGACTCTATTAGTGCTCTGTGGTCAGTGCCTTCACTGTAAACTTCTGACATTCTTACGCTGACAATTCAAAATTTGATAAGTCATCTAGTATCTAATTTTTTTTATATAGTCCTTTGTTGGGTTCCTGGGCACGTGGGTATTATGGGTAATGAAGAAGCTGACAAGGCAGCGAAGTGACGAACGCAGAGGGCAGTCCTTGACCTTTCATTTGTTTCTACATCAGATTCAAAGGTTGCCATAAGATCGTCTCTTCTTGAGACATGGCACGCCGAATGGCAAAGTCGCGCTTTCATGCTGAGGAAGGTAAAAGACTCCGTTAAGACCTGGGTGTCATCATCCCGTGCGAACAGACGTGAAGAAGTAATCCTTACACGTCTTCGTATTGGCCACTGTTATCTTACGCATGATCATCTCTTACGCGGTGAACCTCCCCCCCCCCCCCCATCTGTGAAACTTGCAACACAATACTTACAGTGGAACACTTTCTTCTGGAGGGTCTCAAATATAGTACCAGCCGACGGCGGCNGAACAGTTTGAACGTTATGTTGGGACAAAATTAACCGATTATAATGCGTCTTTTTAGATTCCTTCAGGAATGTGGCCTCTGGAATAGTATCTCATCTCTCTTTGTATGTCATTACATAAATCCATAAACGAAACGGGGCTCCTCCAACAAGTTCTCGGGAGGGTTTAGATTTAAATATTCCCCCCCCCCCTTTTTTTGAATTTACATTTTCTCTCTCTCTCGAAATTTACTCTTTTCTTTATTTTCGGTTTTTATAATGTTTTCAGGATCTTTTTCCTATTTGATATATGTTTGGATATATTGTAATTCAGGAGGGTTTTTTGGTGGGTATGATCGAGTCATTCGGCGAGTCCCACACGCGGGGAGAGACACGTGGGTTCTCCTTAGTGCGTAACTGCTTTTTCCCTACCTGTACAAAAATTCTCTCTCTAAATTTACTGTCTTCTTTTTTTCAATTTTTATAATGTTTTGGGAATTTTTATGTGTCTTTTCCCTCCTTTTTCAAAATGTTTTGTTATATTGTAACTCAGGAGGGTTTTTAGTGGATATGGTTGAATTATTCGGCGAGTCCTACACGCAGGGAGAGTCATGTTGGCTCTCCTTGGTGCGTAACTGCATTTTCCCTACTTTTACATAATTTTAGGGCTCTAATGACCTCGATGTCGGCGAGCCGTAAAGCCCCACCAAAAAGAAGTGTACATGCTTGTTCACAGCAACCCTGTTTTGGTTTTATTTTTTATAGTTATTAATTTCTTCTAATTATATTATAGCAACTACTTTCACGTTAAGGGTATAGGAGGAGCAATGATATATGTGTGTATATTGAGCATGTTTGTACGTATGAGCGTGCTTCTGTATCTGTCTGTAAACGAAAATGTGTTTGTGTATGTATGTGGATATATACACATGTGGGCCTCACGTAGATAATTAATTTCTTAAATCTAATTTCTTTCTCGTTGTAACCTTGCGTATAAATTTTCTAACAATTTTGTGCCGTGTGTGTTTTATAGATATTTGGGCGATGATTTGTACTTCTTACAATTGTAATATGTATACTTTTATTATGTCTTCTTTTCTATCTACCACCGAGCATTGCTCACTTGCAGATTATTATTATTATTATTAATTATAAGACAAATTAATGAAAATTAAATTATTTAATGGTAATAATATAATTTTTTAATAAATATAAATTTTAATACGTAATAATAAATTTCAGGTCTGCCCTGGACCATCTTCGTTGCGACAGAAACATTTGGGAGTTGTTGTAAACATAATGTTATGTAAATAATTATGACTACACAAAAATCAACCATGGCGCAATAAACGGTGATTTTTGTACGATCGTGTTGTTGGTGTACCACATCCTCCACACTTTTTTGTGCCATATACTGTTAGTTTTGTGATCTCTGAGTAAAACGTAACAATATTTTTCTTTTCAAAATAAGTCACTAAAGTATTCGCTTTACCTGATTTAAGATACTGTTATGTGACATTCGCACATTTGGAATATTTCAGATCACATTTATTTTCCGACCGAGTGATGTTCCGTCGTCAACTGCTTTTGGGCGAAATCATACTCATGTGACTTGTTCTTATCATTCTGATACAGCAATTACATTAATAGAATCCTATTGCTTTTATTTACATATACTTCAACGTGAATGCTCTTAGTGAAAAGTTTGATACTTTCAATTGGAGCACGCAGAACATGAGTTGCGGGGTGTAATCTCTGGCTTGTTGGATGAACAGTTATTATGCTGTATTTAATTATTATTGCTTTCGACATTTTTCTTGCTAAATTATTGGAATAATAAATTTATTGTCAAAAAACAGTACAAACTGCGTATGACCACGTGGAGGGAAAAAAACTAATTTACTCCCCGGAAGCAAGCAAGGGACCATCCCATCAATTCCGATCAAGGGCCCTAAGGCAGAGGCGGATTCAAGAATTTCAGTAAAAAATTCCTAGATAAAATGAAAAGTTAGCTGCGAGTTATAATACTAATAGAATGACAATATGTTTGTAATTTAACGCAAAAAATTTACATGTACAAATTATTATCGTATAGANCTGAGTACAGTGTTTAAAAATCATAAGAATTGAAATAGAACTAAATTCGCGATTTATTGTTACAATAAACACGCCCCTAGACAAAAACCTAGAGAACCTGTATAAGAAATCCGCTTCTACCCGAACGAAAACCGGAGAAAAACCCGGGCCAGGATGGGGCTACAGAATTTATGTACACAACCGTGCCAAAGTTGAGTACACATAAAACTAAATTAATATGAGCCATANTTAATATGAGCCATAAGACCACTCAATCATGCAAGAAAATAGTTTTTGAAATTGTTATAAGTTATTTTAAAAGTACTACAGCAATGGCGTGATAAAGTACAAGACGGATTTAACTTTTGTTAAAATCAATAAATTCTTTTACAGTGTAGAAGCACTGGTGCAGNTTTAACCGCGGATTTGAAGAGATTCAATTTCATAATATCTTTTATATTCTTGGGCAGGGAATTATATAGAACGATTCCCGAATGATATGGTCCTTTTTGGCAAAGAGTGGTTGACACTCTAAGACGATGAATATTATTACTATTGCGAGTATTATGTTCGTGAACGAGACTGTTTTGTATGAAGCAAGGGTGACACTTCAGTAATTCGGTCTTAACAAACATTAACTATAATACTATAATACATACATTTATAACAAACTATAATACATCCATTAACACAATTCTCTCGACTGCATCTAATTTATCTGTCTTTAATTCTTTGTATCGTTCCTTTAAAGACATGTGACTACTAATGACGGTTACTCATATATGCTCCGTTGGCGTGCATGTAAATGTTATGTTACATGTTATCAGAATGCGTTACAGAGGAAAAGTAAACAGTAATGATATTCCTGCCTATGATATATATTTTCTGTATTTTTGTATCAAATCCTTTCACGTCTACTGAACATAAGAAGCAGTATTTTGTGTAATTTTTCTGTTTAACCATGTCATAGGAATGCCAAAACGAAATGAGGTTTTCTTACTCTTAAACGAAGATCTTTTTCGCATCCTCTGCACATCTTATGTGGTGTCCACGCTCTGTCTTGATCTCCAAGTTTAATTTTGAAATACGCGAAATATACATTCTTCACAAACTCACTTATTTTTCTCTGTTGATTTTTTACTGTCTATTCACCAGAAACATAACAGAAGCTGTCGGAAGGAATTACACAACCTCTGTGAACCTTATTCCAGAAATAAAAACACAATCACAGTAGCATGCGAATGCTGGATATAACCTAAATGTGACATTCGATGGCCAGTGAGATACAACTTATTTAGCTTGTTGAAACATGATCTAATTCATCAGCAGGTTATATATAATTATTCCTAGTACCACAGATGACATTTCGAAACATGCTCAACCTTAGTTTTAAGGCCATGAAGTCTTAATTTTAACTTCATTATTTAAATAAAAAATAATTTTAAATTGTAAAATAAATAGGAATTTTTACGCTAAAAGCAAACAAAAACTTGAGTGTAACAACCAAAATTGACGTGATGGAATTTTTAAAAGTATTTTTTTCGTTTTTAGCAAGTTGAAATCTATAAGAAAATGTATAAAAACCCTATGTAGTTTTTTTTACTTGCAGACCTTTGGTATTGACGATTGTTATTTTCTATTGGAAATTAATTCAGTCGATAATCCGTACGAATATATCATTGAGAAAGTGTCTGTTACTAGCTTTTCACGACTTAACCACAGAACCAATCGAAATAAAATTTGGCAAGGAGATAGTTTACATGATCAGGAAAAACAGACCAACATTTATTTTTAAAATATGTGAAAATAAAGATAGGAACTGTATTTTGATTAGAAATGTCGCTGAAGTGGGGAAAACCCATCTTACGAGAGATATATTTGTTTACGCTGCTTAAACGGTTAGCGATAAGTGACAATATGCCATATTGTTCGCTCTCAGGGATCCACAAAAAAAATCTTTAAAGGGTAACCCAAATTAACAAAAATTGCCTCAGAAGAACCAGCCAAATTTAGACAAAATGTTGCTTTTACATTGTCTACGCTCTCTAAGAATGGATTTTTCGAAAATCCAATTTAAAATGGGTAAAACTGGGTGAAATGTGATTTCTTGAATTTTCGGCGTTTAACTACGTATATCTCACGTCATCTCTGTATTTTTGTAAATTTTGTTAATTCTTATTATTCGAAACGAGTTTCTGGGTTTTTTTAATATTTGAATCTCAATTATTGTAAAGGAGTTTGTCGGTAGCGATATCGATATGGTATATTTCTGCTGCTATATTTCACGAACAAATCTCAGTTTTTGAACGTAAAAGGATTTTTAATTAAATATCTAAAAATTAATTTCGGAAACGCGCTATATTTGTCTATATTAAATTTTAAATAGTATCACAGCCGGGCAGCGTCGGCTCGCCATTTCATAACGCTCTTCTTCGTCCTATTTCATCCCTACTTTCAATTGTTCCGTGCACAACTTAATCATGTTACGTCGAATGAAAATGGGAGACGGGAGCGGGGTTCGAACCCGGGACCTTGAGCTCAGCGCGCTGATGCGCCTACCGACTGCGCCATCCCGTTCGCCTCTCGGGCCCGTCTACCATTCTCATTCAACTTGTGAAACCCAAAGACCTCTGAGGTGGTCTCGTAGAGACTAAACTCCTCATCTGAGGCGACTCCCTTAGGAAGTACTTTATTTGGGTAGTATTTTTCCATTTCTGGTTCACAAACATAGAAATCTCTTAGATTGCGGTGAACCTCACCGCCAGGTAACAGATTAATCATGTTACGTCGAATGAAAATGGGAGACGGGACCGGGAGGCGAACGGGATGGCGCAGTCGGTAGGCATGAGCGCGCTGAGCTCAAGGTCCCGGGTTCGAACCCCGGTCCCGTCTCCCATTTTCATTCGACGTAACAATGATTAATCTGTTACCTGGCGGTGAGGTTCACCGCAATCTAAGAGTTTTCTATGTCCGTGCACAACATTTTCAACGAGAAAACGTGAAGTCTACCATTATATAAAAATCTTTCACAAAAAATATCGTACCATTTTCATTTGCCTAAGTTTCCCTAAGTTCTAAGAAATTAACTTCCTTTCATATCTTCCTCTTATGAGGCTTTACAACCTTAGGTGGGTCTGCGCCGACGCCATTACTTTCGACAATTCCTTGCTATTCCGCGATAGTCACTTCTAATGGTCTACATTCATGTTTTTTTTATATCTTGGCACTCATCATCAAGCCGACTGTTCTTGGGTCTGCCTCTCGGCTTTGGCGTACTCTGCTATGTTCTTTATTACACGAGTGTGGTTGATGTGGTCCACATGACCAAGCAATTTCTTCTTCAATGCTATTTTTGTAGTAAGCAATTTTGCCTAAATAATTAATGGAAGGTGCTTTTCCAAAAATTTGCTTTTCACTTCCAAATTCAGATTCTGTGCCTTACCTTCTATCACATTTCATGTATGTTTTCCTTTCGATGATAATACAGCCCCACAAAAATTTCTCTGTAATTTCCCCATGTTCTCGTAAAGAATATACCAGAGACCCCGGTATATGGATTCGACGTACATTTTGATGCTGAGAACGATGCCGTTGTCCACAGAAAGATCCATCGTGTCAATTTTTAGTTATCGCCGAATTACCTCAACATGTTTTAATGAAAAATTGCAATTTTACAAGTAACGTGGAAGTGCAGAAACACGAAGGAAAGCTAATAGAACGTTATTAGTACTAGGATTCATTAAAATTTTAAGTAAAATTATCCGGGGTTCCCAACTGTCATAGCGGTGTCCCCCAAGGTTCAGCACTTGGACCAATCTTCTTCATTATATATTCTCCCGGAAAACTGTTTTGTTCCAATTATTCAACATTTAATAAGAGGAAACAAGGCACACATGAGCCAAAAACATAAAATTTTCCGTATTATAAAAATATAAATAATTTATTTTTCGAATATATTTTATTTGCATAGGGTAAAGTAATATTTACACAACACTAAATGGCCTTAAAATTGCATTATTTTATACAAAACTTTACATAACACCAGATTATCCAGAGGTCTAAGCCCCCTCGATTGCCAATTTTTTATTAAAACCTGCTGAGGTAATTCGGTAGTAACTAAAAATTGACACGGATCTTTCTGGGATCAACGGCAACGTTCTCAGCATCAAAAAATACGTCGAATCCATATACCCCGGTATGTGGTACAGGGAATTATTTTGTGGAACTGTGAAACCTGTTTAGTAAGGTGGTTCATCTGTAATTTTTACGGTTTTTGCGGTATCCCTTCTTATTAACTGGACATATTATCCCTTCGTGCCAATATTTAGTCATTTCTTCTCTCATCTTCATCTTCTTGATCAGCAAAATTATTCTATTTATAAGGACGGGGCTTCCTAATTTACTAAATTCAGGCATAATGTTGTCTGATCCGGAAGATTTATTGTTTTTTAATTTCTTCAGTATTTGTCTAATTTCTTGTCGGAGCTAATACTTCACGAGTGCCTTTGTTAGCATCGTGCAGTAGTTCTTCTGTATTATTTACTACTTGCTTATTAAGGAGATTTTTAAAGTAGGTTCCATCTACTTATTTCGTTTTCCTTTTCCGATAATATGTTACCTTATTTATTCTTAGTGACGAGTAGATTATTAAAACAGATTTTTTTTAAAAATTTCGGA
This sequence comes from Laupala kohalensis, assembly GCA_002313205.1. Lineage (NCBI taxonomy): Eukaryota > Metazoa > Arthropoda > Insecta > Orthoptera > Trigonidiidae > Laupala > Laupala kohalensis. The sequence goes on from NNCF01127991.1 coordinate 8,139, forward strand.
TATCATTATAATATTTCTTTGTGTTTGTTTTCGTCTTGATTGTTCGACTTCATGTAGTTTTGTTTCTAACCTCCGCTTCTTCATAGGGTCCAATATTCTTTCCTTTTATGAGCTATATTTTTCTCTATTTCCTCCTGTACAGACACCACTTCCTTATTTCATTCTTTCCTTGTTTTCACCGATCTTATTTTGAGCTTTCGATGCCAAACGCGTCTGTGGCCGTAGTTAGGATGCTAGATGTAATAAAATTCCACTCTTCTTCTATCTCTTCATGCGTTTCTTCATTACTCTGTCTTGTGTCTAATTTACATCTGATATTCCTCGGTCGTCGTAAATTTGGTCCAGAATTCCTTAATTATTGAGTCTTTTTAGAAGAGTATTTTTAGAGTAATAGGGAGCTGGCCTTGAACAAACCTCTGCTAACCTAGGTTTGGTTTTCTGTCGGGGTATTCCTTCCCTTATCCTTTGGGACTCTCTCCCCCTCCAAGGCGGCAGGTGGTAGGAAACAGGATAAGTGTAAGTCCGTTGTAGGAAACATTTCGCCAGGGTCTGTCCGGCTTGGGAGGTCCAACCAATAGTTTTGCTGCCGCCGACGTAGTCTCTGGCTTCCTACTCCGACCTCACGGACTGTGCTATGTTAAGGCTGTGTCCTCAGTGAGGGTCTTTCATTTAATCGAATTTTGTAATGTAACTTTGTTTACGAGCAATCCCTTATTTTATTTCTGTGATAATATCCTTCATTTCTTCTCTCCATCATCATCCTTATTCTAAAACTTTCTAAAAAAATTCCTCGATCACAAAGTTCACCTTTTGAATTCCAATTGTAATAACATTCGTGAATTAGAAACCCTTCGTACACTCAAAGGGCGAAATTTCATTAGGTAATTAAAACAATACTTCTAATAATCAATATTGAGATTCCGATGTTTATTTTTAGACCATATTCTCCTGTGAGAAATTCAGATACGTGCTCTTAATTAAATTTCAAAGTGATGTCCTTTTTAGATAACACTAATTTTTACGATGTGTCATCTTAAAATAAATGTTTTTTTTTCATCAAAATAAACATGTTATGTATAAAATTAAATTTCTATTATTAAATTTCATCTAAAAAATAAAAATGAATATCCAACGGATTTGCTGCTTTATCATCTTAAATTATATTAAATATTGTTGAATGTGTAATTGATGTATACGCCCTCTGTGAATCTGGCCTATGGAATTAACTAAAACACAAAAACAAATTAAACATATACCTTGTCTTTCTGCGGTAAATCCATCCTGAAGACTAAACAGCATCTTACAAAAATGTGAACAAGAGTGTATCATTATCCCTTCCTCAAGAAAATCAATAGGATTGAAATAAAGTCTGTCAAGAAAAAGTATAAATTATGAACTCAAAGTTATCTGTCCTGAGCCGACGCTGGGCCATTGCTCTGCACTTACACATGAAATAATGACCCCCTCTCCTCGTAACTATAAACGAGAGACAGGTAGAGAGTTAAAATTTGTCCTCCCCCCCCCCCCCNTTATTTTTCACAAGTTCTTGTTCTTCATGCTTTCTGAATTACCCAGAGTCAAATTTTTGCAATTCGTCATTGACTCACTGATTATCAACTATTTGTTTTGTATCGACTTTACACCTGAACCAAGTTATTTGTATCAAGTTTTATGATGAAAAAACATTACACAGTTATTATTTTGGTGGGATCTGTTTGGTAGTAGTGTATTATGCTCCATAAAATTGTGCAGTTCTTTCCGTATTTTAGTGTACGTAGCGAGAGATTTCTCACCGGATTCTCTCTTTCATTTTTTTTTTGCATTCTCATTTAGAGTGTATTATACTGAGGGAAAGTCGATAAACAAATACGAAATGTAGAATTGTCAAAATAATTTTTGGAGAAATATTATGTATGTCTATAGGATAAGAGAAAATTTAATAAATGAATCACTCGTGGGAAGCGTTACACATGTTTTCCTACCTTGTATATCGGAATAGTAAAGAACGAGATCATTCACATTTTAATGTTTAAAGCGTTTAGTGACATATCGCTGATATTAAATAAATAAAATTCACGCCGTGATCAATTACAAAGAACTCTGTCTTGGCATTTCCGCATGTTCTCGTAAAACGTGAAATTTTTGCTGTGATGAGATTATTTCTTTCTTCCGATGATTAAATTAGAGTATTATTCTCCATGTGGTGAAAGTATATTTTAACTGAACTTTTGGCGCTTATTATTAACGAATCGTTCACAGTCTACTGAAAAAAAATTCAGTCTTTATTTCCTCCACGTTACAATTTAAATTTAAAGAACCGAATTGTTACTCTGGGTGTTGTTACAATTTTCGTTTTATTATTATTATTATTATTATTTTGTAGTGAATGTTCTCTACAACCTAAAAAGTAATATATTTGCACCTACTGCGTTGCTACTGCAGATAACTTCCTGTTCTCGTTTTCCTCCACAAAATCGATGGGCACCGTGGGTGGGATGTAACATTCCCCAATAGATCACTTCACTAATTAAGTTTCACAGCGGTCTTGTTACTTAGCATAGGTTACTTGAATATTTTGGAAGATGTCCGTTATAAATTGTATTAATTACGTCTATTGAAAACAATATGTCAGGTAACACATGAATTATACTTTTTTTCTTTTCAAAATTCTATTCCCAAAATATATCTTTTAAATTGTAAATTGTTTTTAGCTACAATAATACTTAAAACTGAAATTGTTATCCGTTAAATTTTTAGAAAAGTTAAGTGATAATTGAAAAGATAGAGGAATTAAAAACATGTTTATTTTTGTAAGTTTTATTAAGTCTGTAAATCAATATATTTACACTATCTTCATAAATAACATTAATTAAATTTGTTCATTTTATAAGGATAGTAAGTGAGTTCTACAACATTATAAATTATCTAATATTACGAATTATTAAACAATACATATTTAAATTAATACACAATTATCTCGAAAACCCGTTCAGGAAAGGAGTAAATACTGTTTTCACGAGTGATCTGGGATAACTGTTTATATATATAATTTATTACTTACTATAATTATGAAATAACCCTTATTAAATGAATTTATTTCATTTTTAGTTGCTGAAAACCTCTACGTGACGAGATATTTTGTGAAATATTTAATCATTGACTTTTATTGTGACTCTAGAAATAATTATCCAACATCTGTGGATATGTTAAAAATGCGCTGACTTGTCTGAATTCCCATTTTAGCTCTGTTGCCGGGGCTATTGACCGAGTCACATATGGACGTCCTCAAGTCTGCTCTTCTTTGTCAATTCAGGTTGTTTTCAATATTAGTGTAAGCTTTGTGCTTACGAGACTGACCAGATTCCTTTTGTGGTCTTGATTCTTATGTAATAACAAAGGTGAGGTAATATGTTTTCCGATGTGACATTCGTCCGTGATATAACTGTGTGGTATATTTGAAGATTAAGCTTGTTTATTTTTACTTTAATGCTATTTTCCCTTTCTATTAATAAAAATATTAGAATAAAATTCTTCTTGTGTAATATGTTCCAATTTTAGTCATCCTTTATGGGTGAATTCCCATGACTCATTTTCTAATTCATTCAATGTCATAAGGTTATGTGTTCTCAAACTGATTTTCTTCATTTAAAAGTTTTTTATTCAACGTTAGTAGATTAAACATGTTACGTCGAATGAAAATGGGAGACGAGACCGGGGATCGAACCCGGGACCTTGAGCTTTGCGCGCTCATGCGCCTACCGACTGCGCCATCCCGCTCGCTACCCGTGCCCGTCTACCATTCTCATTCAACTTGTGAAACCCAAAGACCTCTGAGGTGGCCTCGTAG
>NNCF01127991.1:14182-86339 GCA_002313205.1 Laupala kohalensis
CGGAGTCAGCGTGATTGCTCGTCACCAAGTCATCCAGGGGTTCGATTCCCAGGTGGGGCAAGATAAAATTTGTAGCTTTTCATTTCAATGTCTCAGTTTAAATAGATGTGGCGTATGAAAAGTTCACTCTCTGCGACTCACCACCGCAGTTGCAATACTCGGATACTGCAACCTGGATCATATCTAGACGCTGTTCCTCCTACTTTTACTCTTCTTTATTCTGGAGTATCAGAAGGTGAGTATAGAAGAAATGGCCTTTGGATATTGTTAATAAAACTCTCCCATAGAAGACTCATGGAGTGGTTTCCTTTTTTTGACCGAATCATATCAGCCAAGTTTAGATTAAAATTAAGGTACGTTCTTTGAATAGTGTTATGCCCCCACTGAAACAAGTGACCTAGAGAGAAAAACTGATTTCTATATGAAATTGAAAGACACTATCAACACGGCCGAGAAACGAGTTATTGTTATTGTAATGGGAGACTTAAATGCCAAGGTAGTTTGTGTCAATCGTGGGATTCAACAGCTGATATGTTCCCATGGAGTAGGTGAAGAGATTGAAAATGGACAACTACTAATTATCTTTGTATGCTGATCAAGATATAATCATAGGAGGAACATTATTTCCGCACAAATTATGCCACAAAATTACCTGGGTGTCTTCTGATCAAAATACCGAAAATCAGATAGATCACTTTGCTATTAAGAAAGCATGGAGAAAAGCTCTCCTAGATGTACGCATTAAACGAGACGCAGGTATTGGGAGAGACCATCTCTTGGTAGTCGCTAGCGTCTGGATGAAAATACTGGTCCACAAACGAAAATTTGAGTCGAAAGACAAGAGATTCGATTACGCTAAAATCAGAGAGAAGGAGGTGGTTAGAAACTAAATCAAACTCGAGTTGCGAAATAGGTACCAGGTGTTAAGTGAAATGAACACAGAGGTTAAAGATGTGGAAACAAATTGGGAGACTCTCAAAAGCAATTTACTGGACGTCAGTAAGGAAATCATGGGATACAAAGCCAATCTCAAAAAGGTTTGGATGAGCAATGAAACATGGAATCTCATCGAGCAAAGACAACTTCTGAAGCAAAAACATAATTCTTGCAAAACAAGAAGTCAGAAGGAAACAGTCACTTCAGAGTGTAACTCAATTAAGAAATCTATTAAAATAATTGCTAGGAGAGATAAGCGGAAATGGGTGAATGATGTTGCAGAACAGACTGAGGTGGCTGCAGGTAAAGGCGACTTAAAGGAGCTTTATCGAATAACGCGGTTACTGTCTGGCGGAAGAAAACAATACATCTATCCACTAAAAAGCAAAGAGGGTACTCTGCTCACAGGAGAAGACGACCAGATGAACAGATGGACAGAGTTTTATCAAGACTTCCCGAACGGATCGGTTGCAATAGTTGACGGAAATGATAGCTCTCAGCCAAATTCTCAGCTGATAGAATCTGTTATCAGTATAGCATGCCCTAGTCAAAACGAAGTTAAAGCAGCCCTGAAATCAATAAACAATGGGAAATCTCCGGGAAAGGACTATATATGCCCCGAAATACTCACAACTGACATTGACACGAAATAACGTGTGTTGCATCCCTTTTATAAGAAAGTACGGATGCAGGAAAAAGTGCCAGCTGATTGGAAGATTTGATTGGTAACTAAAATACCAAAAAAGGTGACGAAACGCAATTTAAACGTAATGTAATTGGAGTGGCATATCGCTTTGTCTATTCTCGGGAAAGTATTGTTGGGAATTATTTGAAATCGAATTGAAGGCTCATTGGAGATGAAGCTACGGAAGGAACAAGCAGGTTTCAGGAAGAATCGTAGTTGCGTGGACCACATAAACATCCTACATATAATTGTAGAACAGAGCATAGAATGGAACTCTATGCTATACCTTATGTTCATTGATTTTGAACAGGCATTTGATTCCCTCGTTCATCAAAATATCTGGAGGGTATTAAACAGGTATGGAATACCACCAAAAATAGTAAATATCATACAAGACATGTACAATGGATACACTTGCCAGGTAATCCACAATGGAAAATTGTTCACACCAATTAATGTAACATCTGGTGTTCGTCAAGGATGCATTTTATCACCATTTCTGTTCCTCTTGGTACTTTATGATGTAATGAAGAAGGCAACAACGTCAAAACGTGGAATTAGATGGTCCCTTATGGAGATGCTGGGGGATCTTGACTATGCCGATGATCTGTGTCAACTTACTCAGCGTTTTAGTGATATGCAGGAAGAAGTAGACTATCTGTGCAAGGAAACCTCTGATACAGACCTCAAAGTGAATGTCTCTAACACGAAAGAACTTAGAATCAATGCAAGAATTAAACGACAGATGAAAGTGGCAGATGAACAAATAGAGAGTGTTTGTGTACCTTGGTAATGTTATATCAAAAACTGGAGACCCTGATGAGGATGTTCTCAATGGAATACACAAAGCCAATGTAGCATTTATAAATTTGTATTCCGTTTGGAGAAAACAGTGCGTCTCAAAGAAAACAAAACTGAAGATCTTCAGAAGTGTAGTTAAAGCCATCTTATTATATGGAGCAGACGCATGGATATTGAATACCTTCACAGAATCTAGGTTGCAAACATTTGTTTATAGATGCTTGCGGAAAATCCATAAGATATACTGGCCTGAAAAAATAAGAAATGATGCACTGTGGAAATTGGTTGAGGAAGAACCTATCGGGAAACAAATTAAAAAACGAAAATGGGGATGGATAGGTCGTACTTTTAGAAAGCCTGCCGATGCAAATTGAGAGACAAGCGCTGGACTGGAACCCAGATTGTCAGCGAGGAAGAGGGCGACCGAGGGGTACTTGGAGAAGATCCGTCCAGGGGGAGATGGAGAAATGTGGTGTGACATGGAAAGAAGTTAAGGCTACGGCCGGTAACCGTATTAGATTGAAAATTCTCACGGACGCCTTATGCTCCACTGCGGAGTAACAGGGTTTAAGTAGGAGAAGTTCCTCCTATGCTAAATTCAGCGATGATTCTAGTGAGTAAACACAAAGCAACAACTGAGCCTCACTAGAACTCGTTATTCCGTGGTCCTCCCTGGCCGATTCAAGCATATATTCAAGAAGAATGAGGATAATTTTTGCAAGCATCGTAGTACTTACGTTTAATATTGTAATTGAAGCTTTATTATTTCCACCGTTGTAAGTAAATTTATATTAACATATAACTATTTAATAGGATGTAAAACAAAACATTTCAATTTGTACGAATATTTACGATTTGTATATTGCTCTACGTCAAATGTTGATTTTAGTAATAAAGATACAAGGAAGAAAACATTTAATTTCAATATTTAACAATCTACCAGGCTTAGCTCTAGAGTTCTTGTAGTGTTCATATGGTTTATCATTCGTTATCTCGCTCGTACGTAAACCGTTATGATATCTTAATCAGTTCGTGAGATTTAGTAAAAACTTGGAAAAAATATTATTTTTTATTTCTCTAATTCAATTTCTCTCATTTATTTCTTTGTAACCAGAACTTCGAAATATTTAAAAAATGAACCTCTACTGTAAATAAGGAACAATCCGTCAACTTTTCGCATACCTAACTTTAATGCTTTTTTTCGACATTTATGAATAAGTCAGTTGTTTAGGACAACACATCAAACATTTTCGCACGAAACTGATATACCGAAAATTTAAAAAAATTGTATTTAGATATTTGATTTTAAAATCATTTCATACAAAACTGACATTATATCTCAAGGAATTTGTTAAATATAGTGGAAGTTGAATACCATGTACGTTAGCGCTGACGACAAAATCCTAATAATGTCTACTCGTTTTCACCCATTGAAAGTGTAATATACAAAAATCCGGAATCTCGTTTTAGGAACTTAAATTAACAACGTTTACTTCCAGAGAACCGTTTTATACGTGATGTCGCACCTATTTCGTGAGATATAGTGAACCTAGCAAATATTTGAAAAGGTCACTTTTCATCCAATTGATCCCTTTAAATCGGAATTGTGGATAATCTTTTCGTTATGGTCTAAACAGTATAAAAGCAACTTACTCTAAAAGTTTTAAGTAACTATCTCTACTAAATTTTGATCATAGAAGTGAATGAGTGCGTCAATCAGTCTCCAATAACTTTTGTTGTGCGTTGATGAATGAGTCTTTGAATAGTCAATCAGTCTCCAATAACTTTTGTTGTGCGTTGATGAATGAGTCTTTGAATAGTCAATCAGTCTTTCAGCACAACGCCACTTATATTATATGCTGTATTAGCCAGGTCGAGGCAGTCATACGAATAAAATATAAGTGGCTTTTTCCTGAGTGAACTTGTGGACTGACTCATTCACCAACGCAGAACAAACAAGTGGTTAGAAACCATTGAATGTACTTTCTCATATACTTTTAAAACCTCATCTAAAGCACGCATAACTACTTTATAATGATAAACTATTTATAAAATATCACAAATTTATTATATGTTTGAGTAAAGCATCTACAATATTGATTAAAGAAATTATTTGAAGCATGGAAGTTAAGAAGTGTTAATCATTTTCAAATCAAACTTGCTTCAAATTGTTTACGAAATATTATCAAATTTAAATAATAATCATTAAACTATATCTCTAAAATACGTTTTAAAAACATATATTTTATTGAAACACATGCACCCCATTAATTAAAAATACACTCAACATGGGTAATTAATACATCCTACTCTCATATCTATAATTAACACTTGACTGAATTACCTCTTTTTCATTTTATTTGGGGAGAGTTTCCAAAATCATAACTTTAAAACGTTAAATTTTAATTATACAATGTTGTGTAGCAGGGAACAGGTAGAGAAGAAATGGACTTATCACAAGCTCTGATTGTTCATTCTGATATTGAGAAGATCAGCTGTTTCTCCTTTTATTGTTTCTCCCCACCGATAGATATAGAAACATGTGAATTACGAGTATATTTTACCTGGTCTCACAAACGCGATTTTTTTATTGGGATAAGTTTGAAGTCTCCTATACCTTCTGGAACTAAATTAAACAATACATTTAAGATGTGACTTGAAAAACAATTTCCCGAAAATCAATTATGTTGGCAATTACGAACAGGTTTAATTCGTTCGTGTGCTTTTGTGAATGTGAATGAAATATCTTTTCGAAAATGAGAAACAATTCTGAAAATTGAAAGTGAATGCAGTACGTAACGATGGACAATTCAGAATTTCTTCTCTGCAAGATATGGGGCATTTTAGTGGATGTTTAGATTTTTACTTTTCCAAATTCACATTTAAGATAATTTTGTTTTAATGAAGGGGAAGGTTTTTTTAATTATTTTTTATACGAGTAAACAATTTTTATGTTCAAACTAAGATAAATAACACGAATAGTTGATTAAAATCCATCTATCCTTACGCAACATAGTGGCTGAACTAAATTTTAATTGTCAGTACTGTACAATTTTAATAATTGATAATTCTTAAGAATCAGATGGAATTGTAATTTGCTTTCCACAAAATGATTTCGTGCCACACACAAAAAAATCACATTTCGTTCCCCTCGCTATCTACCCGCGATACTCTCGTGTATTGCGGTTGTTCTTCCCAGGGAACAGTTCAGACGCTAAATTAGAATGAAGTAGATTTTAACTGATTGTATGATATAAATGCAGATTAATGGAAAATTTTCCATAATATTATAGTGTTTAGTAATTTGAATTCATATGTAAAAATTTTCAGTCGCTAATACCTCGGGAAGTACGAGTAAGTTCGATCTGAAAATTTAATGAAGCTTCTGAATTAATCAACATGTGTTTTCAAATAAGGACAAATGTCCATAATGAGTTATAAACATGTATTTTTAGATTATAAAGTTTTGAAGGCAAAAATAATGCATGACCTCGCCAATTGCGTAACGTTACAAAAGTATTGTTATTGTTTTATTTCTCATTTAGGTCATGTAAATTTACTTTAAACATTGTGTGAATTAGTTGACAAATTTTTGGGTAAACATCCCTTAGCCGGAAACGAATATTTGATGAAATACTATTCAATATTTCTTCGTAACAGACCTTGACTCATTGTTGAAGGTAGTAAAACATCGACATTATTTTGCAAAGTACACACTTCGCATGGAATATTTTTATCTCTTGTGAAGCAATGGCATGAAATACAAAAATGTATAACTGTAAATAAAATGCTTCTCACGTTAATTGTTTTTGTGTCGGAGAAAATTAATATCGAAATAGGATTATTTAGAGTGATACGAGAGAAAGACAGGTGAAGATTTCGTTGACTGAAGTATTTTAATAACCTTTTCATTTTGTAATGAAATTTCTTTTTTGAGGGAAAATCCCTCATCATTAATCTTGCAGAGAGAAGGGCAGAGGTGCGTGCGCGCGCTCTGGGAACGTGGCACGGGGACAAAGGAGGGGTGGGGAGGGGAGGGGGAAGGCTGGCAGGTGGCGAAACAGGTCACGATGGAGATGGTGAGGGATGCAACCTGCTTTTCACCAACAGTGGGAGAAGATAACATGTAAGGCTCCAACGTCATAGTAGGAGCAAGGCAATGGATGGTGTAGAGTGGTGAACAAAGGGTCAAGGGTAAATCTGGGAACTGTGCTCTGGAGAAGGCGGAGGGTTCAAGCGGCGTGGTGCGTGGGAGTCGATCGTGCATGGTGAACGCGGCGGCGTCTGCGGAGGGGTGGCAGCAAGGGGCGATGCCACGACGCTTTTGCTACTGCGGGGGCGGACACAGGCTGCAAGGCGCGTGGGCGTCGGTGCAAGACGGAGGAGGTCCTAGGGTGTAGCGGGAAAGAGGCGGGACCGGCGACCGCTGGGTTCTCGTGGGGCTTCGCGGGTGTGAGTGTCGCGCGAGGGAAGGGAGTAGGAGGGGATTACGCGGATAGCGGCGGTCGGAGCGTTTCGGGGCGTTGGACGCGGGGTTGCGGAGGACGCGGGGTGCGGTAGGGGCGCGACGCGCGTGCGCATTGGCCGCAGCGAGCGCAGGGTGCAGAGAGCGACGCGAGCAAAGCGGGGGCGTGCGACGGGGTAGCGAGCGAGCGAACGCTCTGCCGGGGCTCACTCGGCGTCCGCTCGCCGTTGCCGTTGCCGACGCCGACGTCGCAGCCCTCGCCGCCGTCGCCGCCGCCGCAGCGCAGCGCAGCGTCGTCGCGCCATGAGCGGCGAGCGGCCGCCGCGGGCTCCGCGCCAGGTGAGTGATCGATCGGCGCTCATTCAGCCCCGCGCCTGGCACCCCGCTCCCCACTCGCCGCCGCGCCTCGCCCTTGCACCCTCGCTTCCCGCTCCGCCCGTCGTCCGCTCGGCGCGCTCGATGCCCCATTCACTCCCGCTCCTGCACCCCCCTCCGCGCCGCGCCGCGCACCAGCTGCACATACGCTCAGGACACCCACAGCAGTTTTGTGTTTCCACTCTACGACTCGCCGTTCTCAATACTCTCCAATTAGAGCAGATCATATATCATGAACGCGAAATGGGGGTTTTTATACCTTATGACAGCTACATTGACTTCTTCACAGGAAGTAAAGTGTATGAATTGTTGGATTAATTTCAAGCTCTGAAATTACGAGGGCGACTCTAATTTATTACTACACTGTTAATTGCTGGTTTAATGAAACGTTTGATGAAATATTTTAGATCGAGTTGACACTGACACTTTTATTATCCACGTCTCTGTTGTATGTTGATCCTAACAACAATCAACTCCAATTTTTACGATTCAGATATATTTTTTCTTTACCATCGTCACTTAAAAACAACTTACTATATTCGCATTGATCTTTCAATTGTAGCAATAATATTACATATTACAATTATGACATATACATATTCCTATTTCTCCAAACCAGTTTCGTAGCATTTATCACACTTTTTTCCTAAAAATTTGAACTTTGTTGTCCACACATTTTTGTTGAAAATTACCACAATGTAATATTTTAGAAATAGTCTCAACGCGTAATGCTAAATTTTTAACGTGTGCTCTCTCTCAAAAAAAACAAAAAAAAAACAGGAAGAATTATGCGTTCTTCCTGATTTGATAAATTTTTTTAAATGATGTTAAAATTTCAAAATATATTAATGAATAATTGGTACTTTTGTCTCAAACGACTAATTCTTTTTATATTTTGTTGATATAAAATTGAAATAAATAATGTGTAACTACATGCTCATGCCATTGGCAAGAGTCCATTTCACAAGGGGGGCTGGGCTATTGGGGCAGAAGACTCTGGAAAAGGAGTTCTTATGAAGAAGGCGACCTCCGGGCAAAAGTGACTTGAACCTCTCTTGGCGAAACGTGCTTCATCTACGAAGTCCTGAGCTGAAATGAGAAAAAGATCCAGCGCCCAACAAGAGGATGACTATTGGGTTTAGAAATTATAATTTAAAATATAACTTTATAATAATTAACCGCTGAGATCATAAATCTTGCTGCTTTTCAACGTATTTCACTGCGACACGTCTTGTTGCGAGTGTTTGGTTTGAGCTACATCTAACCACTTCCTGATTCTGAGAGTAAAATACATTCTATTAATTTATATCCTTGTTCTCATTATTTTTTGGAGATGAACCGGTATTAGAAAATTTAATTTTAGGAAATAAATTTGAATGACTTGACCTCTTGGGATAGCGCAAAAACAATCCGGTACGTGTAATTAAAAATCGTGTAGGTGAGAAATAAATTAAAAAATCATGAACAAACATCGTCTATTAAAAAATTAAATGAGTTAATTTTGGGATCCAAGCGATTTATTGTGATGACGGTTTGGTTTGCATTATCTTCTGTGAGGTTGCGGGGTAATTCTAAGGTCGATATTTAAAGAAGACTTTTTGGATTAGTTTTCTGCGCATAGAAATTACTTTCCGTTTTCCTCGGATGATTCCGAAAGTTAAAAAATATTCTAAACTAAAGATTCGGGTTTAAATCCAACGTAAAACGAACTACATTGGTTAATTTATAGTTTTAATTAAATTCAGATCTTTTTCAAGATTTTCGATTCGAGCATTTCGTTTCAGAGCCGCTTCATTGTAATCAAATCAAATTTTGTACCATTACTTCGAAAATTCTTAAACTTGATTAGTAGCTAATATACGCAGAGAAAGTCATAAAATATTCGAACCAATTATGTTTGAATAGTTTACTTTTATGGGAGTACTATAAAAATATCGGATGGATATCCTTTTGTTCAATGAATATGAAGCTATCACGGGAGTCGTCGCTGGAATACGGAGAAAGCGATTCAGGAGCCCCGCACAAAGACCTTGACCATGTTACACAAATTAAATGTTCATATTATTCATAATTTTTGGAAGGATATTCAATTATATACTAGTAGTTACTAGTGCTTCTTGGAATATGGATTTTTGCATAACTATTTTTTGTAAATCGTCATTTATATACATAAGAAACACCTGAACTGAATTGCCAAAAACATTCTTCTGTAGTGCCCTTGAACCCACTCTGAAGAACCAAATTTCGAATCCTTAAGTCTGTCGGTCTCATTGCTACTCGGTAGACAAAAGATATCAAAATTGAAAAAAGAAAAATCGTTTCCAAATTTCGAAAACAATTCCTTTTACATTTAAAAGAGAAAACGTGTGCCGAATTTCGAACCTCTTGAACTTAAATTCACTGCGCTAAACAAAATTATCACAAAATGTTTATTGTTAAATTAAAAATACGTAAATTTAATTTCGAAAAAATATTCTTATTGATGTATTTAGGGTCACCCTGGAGAACGCGTGAGCTGATTATAAAAGCTCTAGAATTTTTGTTTTTTTTCTGTGTACCGCTGTTTTCAAAGAAATTCATAAAAGTACATAAAAATTAGAATAAAAAATCAAAAAATATTTGGATCATTTTCTTCTTAGACCCTTATAAAGCGTGTACAAAATTTAGAAGAACTTGATCTCCGTCGTTCTATACGGAGGACACAGACGCACAAACATTTTATATTTGTGTAGATATTCATTACACTTAACTTATATATGTATTTCAGCATTCCTTTTATGTAGTTGCCATTGATTTTCAAACGGTAAGCCGATCTTCAGATTAAACTTTCTTTTTCATTTATGTATGTTTGGCCACAAATTGAGTAAAGGCAACTTTTCTATAGATTTAAAAACTCAGTTTACTATCATGATATTTTAAGTGCAATTCAATAAATTTCTGTGAATAGCTTCTAATAGTAGTATTATCCTAAAATAACAAAAACAGTCCATTCAATTTTAGTTTAAACAGAAAAATCCCAAGATAAATTTTAAAGATAGAAAAATAATTTTGTAGGTACATCACAAAAGGAAAAGTTCACATCTGCAGGTACAAAAATATCTGAAGATGCAGTGGGTGTCCCCACATCAAGACTATCAAAAACTAAGAGTAACAATTTTGATGAAAATACCTGATCTTACTTTCTCTAAATTTCTGTATCAAATGGCGATGGTAGTTCTTAAAAAATATATGGGGTCAAGGGGGCAGTGAGATGTTTTACGTGTATTTGGTTTTACAGTAAGCAATTTTCAAGGAAAATTCACGAAAAATTCGATCATGAAAGTTGTGAATTCAAATTGATATAGTTTTTTTCTGTTGCAGCGACATTTTTGATACAACATAAATATTTTAATCAACATTTAATTTTTTCTCATGTGAAATAAAAATTTGCAATAAAAAGTAAGGCTTCAAAAAAAGTTCCAAGTTGCTCCATACCCCCTGTCACCCATTTATTTTCGGACGGCTCCACCGGTACTTGATAGAGAAAATGAAAAAAAAAAATCATATTTCAATATTTCTGGTCAAAATGTTTTTCTACGTTTTGGAAGACCTAGACGAATGGTGTACTTGAACATTCCGTATAAGAGAATAAAAATCTTATTTAAAACTACCAGGACTCACCAGCGCCTCCGGTGATTTTGAATTGATCACTTTCGTTCCATTTCATGAAGATTGATAAATATATCAGTAGAGAAAGATAAATTGCAGGAATCATTCAGAATTAATGATAAAAACAAATGTATAAATAGTAATTTATCATTATGAATAGTATCAAGTAAGTTTATCATAAATTTTTCAGCCAAAAAGCCAATAAAATTGTTTTAAATCCATTTGTTGAACTGCAAGTAACTGCAAAAGAATTTTACAAAACACACCGTGAAGTAACTTCACTAAAATATGCAAAATACAATTCAATATGAAATTGTTATTATTTTATTATCCCAAATTTCATTTAACATAATGATGTGAATTCACTCACTATCTACAAACTGTTACATACTTTTTACTTTTACCTTAACTTCTGCACTTTTAAGTTCAATCTGAATCAATAAACTTTTTAATACAATTTTTTAATATAAAAATTCATGGAATAGTCATAATAATGTTGTTTTTTCCTTGTAATTACGAGTGGTTTTGCCAGCTATGTTTTACCTCTGCAGGTGCTATATAAGCACAGGGCTTTCTCGAATAATGAGCGTATTGCTTTTTGCGAGTGGCGGGTGAAAGTATTGTGTGCTATCTCGACTAGGCGATTTAACACAATTTTACAAAAGTTTATTAATGCATTTTTGAAAATAAATTTATTAATTATTATCCATGAAATCCATGGCATGGATTTGCGTACCGAACAAATATTCATCATTAGATATTAGATAAACTGTAATTTTGTTATAATGTCTTCCAGTTTTCACTAACTAATTCCATTCAATATTAATATTGTGTTCTGCAACATATTGAAAAACTAGAAAAGAACTTACGAGTCATCATGATTGAGTAGGTCGTTGAGCTACTGTTTAAATCCTGGTGAGAACATATGATATTTGCTCATGACTTAACGTCCGGAAACAAACCTGTACAGTCCGTTCTAAAATGAGCACCAAGTATATCCCGGGATAAAAGCTCTACTCTCCACGAAACTCAAGCGCCTCTAGCTTTGACTTCTGAGATAGGAACTTACGTATCCGAATATGTTTTCATGGAGGTTGAAAGCTCACTTAATGGCAAAAAAATTAATGTTTCAAAGCTTTTTTTAGGTTCTTCGAAGGCAAGTGGAAGTAATGTAGTGTGAGATATCAACTCTGAAGGATTTTATTAGATAATAACTATCTAGATCGTATTCATGATTATTTTATAATTTTTTGGCGGGTAATGAACAATTTCCCTCCATCGACCACAATTGTGTCACTGAGGGAAGTTTGAGTCCGATATATTTATACGGCGATGTTTGCAGGAATAGTTATGAATTATTATTTTAAAGTTGGATAAACACTTTATTTAATTATAGAATTTTTTAATTTATGAATGGACACATGTATTTACTACATCCGATCACAAAGAGAATTACGTGATCCAAGAGAATTTCATTCATCGTCCCCGAAAAGAATTTTAGGGAAATTGGTATTCTATTAAACAAACAAAGATCTAATGACTAAAAATCACTTCTCACAACATAATTAAAGTAACTTTTTGAATTAATATCCTTTTATTTGCACATGGAGTCTTTTCCCTAAGAAAATGAATATTTTTCGTTTGTTTATTCTGCTGACTCTCTTTTGGAGCTGTCTGCGCACGAAGGCATTTGTAGCGAGGATTACGCTTTCATTGAATTGAAAACATCTCTTTCGTTCGTTTGTTCCTTGTGAGAGCGTGCCTATGGCCGTGACGGGGCGAGCGAGCGCACGTGCTGGCGTATCGACGCCGCGCCCTGACCTCCCCGCGGGCGGCGCCGCTGCCCCGGGGCTGCTGTCCGTCGCCGCCCCTGCGGTAGTGAAGACGGCGTCGGCGGCGACGGAAGCCGCCACCGCCCGCAACGCACGTCCTCAAACGCGCTCCTCTTTAATCCCTTGAGTCACTCACCCGAGTGCTTCTGCTGCTGCTGAAGCGTCGACGCGCGCCGACACGGTCCTCGGGCGATTTCCGCTGCGGAGACGACCATTCCTCGTCCCCGGGGGGAGCTGCCTAGCCGCGCCCACGGTTCGCTTCCGGTCCCATTCACTCGGCTCAAGAGAGAGAGAGAGAGACTGTGCAGATACCAAATGAAGGAAGCTGTCTCCCGTACATCCAACTTTGTATGAACGACCCCATCAGGAACATTTAGCTCTCGGTTTAACTAGATGCTCTTTTCACGAATAATTTATAGTTTCTGTAAATTTATATTTTACAAAAATATGTCAAGGAACTAATATACAATTAATCCATTATTCACTTACACAAATGAAAAGGTGGTCATATGCTTAATTTAAAATAACTCAATGAAATTGACATAAATATTTTTCATCGTTATATGAAAAATGTGAATTTGGTTAGAGAAAATGGTTAGACGAAAAATGTGATTTTATAGAATTTGAAAAATAACCAGAATGTTGAGGGTTAAATTGGAAGTTTTTACTAGATAACATTTTTTTCTATGAAGCTTTATTTAATTTAATTGTTATTTGCTTTATTTTCAAGATCAATTAACAATTCGTAAGAATTTATTAAATAAATTGCCGATTCAATGGATTGTTACTTTCATAGAACTGCACGAGAGAACATTTTATCTGTACATTATCTATTCCTCGTATTTTATAGAACTATATACGGTTTACTAAATTATTTTTGAAATGTATTCCGGGTGTATGGAGAATGTTAAAGTTAATGAATTATGTGGAAATTCGTCCGTGTTAAATTACTCGACTGATGGCAATACCTTAATACCAACAGTTATGTTATATTGTCGAGCAAACGTTCATTCCTTTCTCAGATTGTTACCACAAGATCACGAGTGTCCATCTCGGTGGTCATGATTCACGTATGCTACGTCCGGCCTTAAATGCGTTTCTTTTTCTTTCACTGCAAATATTAAAGGTTATTCTGGGCGAAAGAATATTCTTTTGCAAGCTTTATACAAGGAACCTATGGTTTTTAACTCTGCAAGAAACTAGCTCTATTTAATTAAACCGTATCCACATATCCGTAAACTCACGTGAAAACGCATTTGGTTGCTTACAACCAGAGAAAAGTAATTTACAATTTAAGGACATTTAGCTAAGGATTGGTAAATCAAAAATAATACTTTTAAGTTGAGGCAGGCTAAGTGAAATAAATTGCAAGAAGACGCTATTGAGAGTTGCGAAAGAATTGAGAACGTCTTCCTATATTGAAATAGAAAGGAACCCGGAGACAATTGCTCAAAGAAGTACAAAATTATCACACTTTTAGTATTTATGTAGAGAGGTTTCTGTTTATCTTTCTTCGAAACCATCCCCCGCACAATTCGTGTTCCACGACGACGAGCACGAGTTTAAAATCAGAGCATGATTTAGTTTTTTAGAAATCACACCCTCATGTGATACACATTTGATGGCGATGACTGTTGACACAATTATTAAATATAGACAGCGTTGTTAATCTTTTTTTAACAAACTGGAAGTCATGAGCAGCAAAGCCTGGACAACGCAATGTTTAATGCAACAATGACGCATCGCATCTGTCGAGGTACGCGGAATTCTTTTCACACAAACCTTATTAATTTCAAGAACATCGGTAAATGCATCCCAAAAAATCCCAACATTCCCAAAGAAATTCCAAAACAATCAGTAAATTTATCTTCTACGGCAAAAAATTTTTTCTTATCCGTAGTTCAACATGACCTTGTTGCAGTTCACATTTTCTTAATTTCGAGGTACGACGTTAAAATCCTTTTTCCTACAACTGAGTTACTTAACTATCTTGCGCAGCGTCTCATTTATTCGCTCAAACACTGAAATTATCATAAATTTCATTTGCCAGTGAATTCCAACGAGAGTGACTCGTTCCCCGTTCAACAGTACGTATTGTAATCTTCTTCTGTTGTGTGTATTTAGTGAGAACCGTGCGAATCTTCGTAAGAGGATAAAGGAGGGAGTATTGAAAGCAGCGACTAATATGTATTTAACAATGATCATCTGAATTAAAACAAATATTAATTGGAGGCAAAGCTTCCACAAATAGTACCATAATTCGACTTCAACAAAGAGAGAGTTTTGAAAATGACCGTGTTCGGAAAGATTTGAATATCTTGTGTTTCATTTGATAAAAAGTTACTTGACAGAAGTTTTTAAAGAGAAATCTATTTAAGATAATTTTGTTGGGAAATTTTTGTCGAATTTGTAGAGAAATGTTCAGATTATATTCCTTATGTGTATTTCTTTAACTGATTTTCCTTTGTCTTGAAGGGGTCGCAAATGGAGTATGGTAGGATGCTTCCTTTGAGGTGGCAAGGGCGCCGGATGCTCTTCCGGAGGCGGGTTATGAATGAATGACTTGAGGGAGAATTATGATGAATGAATGTTGCGGCGGTGGAATCATAGGAAGGGGAAACGGGAGTACCCCGAGAAAACCTACCGAGAATCCCGCTTCGTCCACCACCGGGAATTCTACTTGGATCAGACAGGGTTTGAACCCGCGCTACCAGAGATAGAAGGCGTGCCCCCGGTTATATTCCTTGTATAAGAAATAATTCTCTTGAAGGATATTTCTATAGGAAAAGAGAATATACTTCCTAAATTTTCTGTAAAATGTCGAAAAGAGTTAAATAGATCTTCCTAAGATATTTGTAAAGACAGCATATGATTTTGTTATAGAGTATTGCTCTTTTTCCCACTCTAATTTATTGTAAATGATACACAATTTATTGTAAATGAGCTCGTTTAGTTTCCACACCGTACCACTGATATGATTTATAATAAAATAAAAGAATAGACCTCCCAAAAATAATGTTTTTCAATTAAACTCATTTTTAAAAATGTTAAATTAGTTTAAATACAAGATATGATTAGGTTACTGAACAAAAATAATTATTTATATAAAATGTAGCATACAAAAAATGTACAGGTTATCAGATATCGCAAGTCATTTTGGTTTCCCGGAATACATACATTTTAAAAGAAAAACACAGTTTAATTTTTAAAACAATGCGCGTGGGTACTCACTTCAACAGTGCAAGAAACCAAATGAAATTCTACGCAGTCGGCATGTTTTTATAATAAACATCCCGGATGATGCAATCGTTGGTAATGCTTTCATCACAAAGTATGACACAATAGCTTGAAACTTCTCCACACGAAAATAAATCAGTTTACACTAAAAAAATCAGTTCAACTGAAAAAATATTATTTTTGCGGGGCTTATTCTTGAAAAAATGTTATAGATTTCTCAAACTTGCAATACTTTTGGACAGTAGTGTACGTCGGAAGATTCGAGTGCGGCCTCATACAAATCGATTTTTATGACCCAAAACTTCGGAAAAAAATCCGTATCCATTGTTGTAAATAAGGAATCTTATTGTTCCTCGGTCAACTTCATCGCAATTTTCTTATTTTACTATGTTTAAAAAACTTTCAATATCTTGGAAATATGTACCGTTTATACGTGTTTTTATAGAATTATTTGTTTTGGATTTCTGTGAGATTCATTGGACGTTTCGAGAAACTTTGAACATTGTTTTGATTATTACTGTTGAGAACCAGAAAATCAGTCGAGAAAACAAATTTGGTCACAATGATATCTCAAAATGTTTGACAAGTGTTAAGGTGACAGTGTTATTATACTTCGTAAAATATTATTTTACATAATATTTCTGTTACAAAAACTTCATTGTATTACACACACGTAATTTGTTTAATAGAACTCATTAGATATTTCTTTGAAAACTTCGTGTATAAAATGTAAAAGAAAACTATTCTATTCTGAAAATATTTAGTCTTTATTGGAGTGTGGTGGAACATAATATTTGATCAGTTACGCAAGTAAAAACTTTCTATGGTGATTGTTATTTTAAACGTGAGAAAGGTTATCCGCCGTGAGGATGAGAGTGTATTTGGAAAATATAAAGAACTATCTGAACTCATCCGGCCAGGGTTGCCACGGACTTAAATTGGTCTCTTCCCACTCACATGACATTATTTTATGTTTGATATATAGATATCTCTACGGATACATTCCTCTTATCTAACCGAATACTCTTCATGAGCAGCAATTACCCACTCATCGCTTTCACGAAAAACGCATTAGTTTCCTTTGGTGAGTTCGGAAAGAAGGAAACAAAATAGTGCTCTGACTTCTTTATATCGTTTTATGCAAATTTACTAAGTTCGACATATATCCATCGAACGGTACATGTTTGCGTACTGAATAAACATTCTAATGTTCAAACAAATTTCACAAATAAATTTCATGGCTGGAGACGTAAGTTATAATTGATCCCTATACTTACGAACGACAATTTCGATCAATTATCGGTCGGTGTGAAAGCAAAAAAGTTCAAACCAACACTTATAACCAAACAAAAGCTTGTTCGTGGATAGGAAAAAGAGAGAGCGAGTAAAATCGTGATTCTTGAGAGAAAGACAAGTACATAAAAAAACTAGTCGACCGTACTTGGTTTCGTACGGGAATTTAATGTTTGTGGTGTAGTTAACCGTCCATTTTAATTTAATACCGAGAAAATTATCACATTTATATTACAAATCCATAATTAGATCTTAATTAGTTTGTAATATTTAGTGTAAATTTGAAGAAGAAAAAAAAACACTTTTACTCAAGCTGACCTAGTCTGCATCGTACAGGAGATTTTTTGTCAACATATTTTACTCTTTGTTATAAGTTATTGCATATAAAAAAATAGGACGTTTACATAAAAAAATTGTCACGATACTAACATTATTTCGAGATCGTTAGAGGAAATTCCATAAAATCATATTAAAACACATTTCACCCAAAACCACTCCTATGAAATCGGAATTTCGAAGTATTCGCTATCAGCAAGCTTCTAAAACAAATACGCAATGTATCGCAATAGAAACTTTAATATTTTTGTTTATTTTAAACTTTACTATCTTTAATATTTTTGTCTCATTAGATCTATCATTCAGGATAACGAAGCAAATATTTTCATTCCTTTTTAACCATTTAAAATAGGAATACCAAAAATTCCAGACAGTAATTTATAGGTATCTGATTAACCATATTTATATACAAAATGCGAGATGTTATCTCAATTAATTTGTGAAATATAGTAGTAGTGTATGCAATGTCGTTATCGCTCACAACGAACTCATGAAAACATGTCAACTCCTTTACACCCATAAAGATTCAAATGTAAAAAAAACAAACAAACATAAACTCGTTTCTCTATGTAAGAATTAGATTACGCGGTTACAAACAAAACCCGAGATAATTAATCAATCAGTTCGTGGGATATAGTAAAACTGGCGAAAAGTTTAGTTCTGTTGAAAGGCTGATTCACCCGAGGCACGGCACGGTGGCGCAGGCAGCGGCTACGGCTATAGTGCGAGTTCATTCCCAAGCTTGTAAAATATAAAGTATTCGTCCAAATTATATGATTCGAAAGCAGTATTTATCTTTGTTAAATGCACAAAACAAAGAACCCATGTTAGTTCATGGGGATCATTTTTATTCCTAATTAATTTTCTCTCTTAAGTTGAAACATTTTGACACGTGTAATTTTAAATATTTTTTTGTATAATTAAGGTTGGAGACAAAAAATTAACCTTTGAAAGAAAACTGACTGACACGTTCACATTTATATAAGTATGGATAAGAGAAAAGTAAAACTTGTTGGAGGGAAATATATGTTGTCGAACGACAATGTCGTTTAATACGAAACTTGTAGTACACGGGAGCCACACGGAACTGTTTCCACCTCTTGCGGAACCATCCTGCTCCACGAGAACAACGACGACCTGGTTCAATTGAGAAATTATAGAACATTCACTCTACAATCCTTATGTTGCGAACACAAGCACGTTTATGTGCTAAAATCGACGTTTTATAGAACGTTCAGGGGATTGACTCTACCCCTGCGTTCGTATCTTAATGCCCACTCTCAACCGCAAGTAGCGTCGGCCGTGATAGTTCACGGAAGACATTTTTTATCTCCCCGGCTTCAACAATGGTACAAAAATGGTTCACGAGATAAGCACCTTTCTTCGTTCGTTCTATTGTTACTTGTTTATACGTGTCCCCATGGATATAGAGAGCTTATGCACACAACAAGGTCGAACACACATACACACCATACTATATGTCCCCGTCGTGGCCACGGTGTCGGCGTGATTGCTCGTCACCAAGTCATCCCTGGCGGGGGAAGATAAAATTTGTAGCTTTTCATTTCTATATCTCAGTTTAAAGAGCTGGGATGTGTGAAAAGTCCGCCCTCTGCGACTAACAACCGCAGTTGTAGTGCTCGGATACAACAGTCTGAATCATATCTAGACGCTGTTCCTCCGATCTCGGTAAAAATTACGATGGGTCTAGTGAATAAACTCTCACAAAAACTGAGCCTTACTGGTACTCGTCATTCGTGGTCTTTAGCTGGCCGGAACGCACACACGACTCTCTCCACGCAGCTTAGATTCGAATCGCCTACCAGACGCTCTACGGGAATATATTCAAACTCGAGCTTGCTTTCTGAGTATGTAACTCTTTTGACTTTTTTCAATATTTAATAATTGGTGGGAACCTAATGACTAATAATTTCTTTGTTAACTTCATTATTTAAAAAAATGAAATTATTGTTAGTTTTTTGTAAGTAAGAATTCTGAGAAATTATGCAAATTTATTCTCCAATAGTTTAGGTACCGATGATAATTAACTTTCTATGATAAAAAGAAGTTCTCTGTAATTTGTAGGCCAATGAGAGCATTATTTGAAATAGTTCACTATCAATGCGGTATTGCTTACTTGCGTACGCGTCAACTCAGCGGTGTCATAATTTTAAAGAAAAACCGAAGTCACCTGGTGTTTCATAATTTAAAATTAAATTATATTAATTGTGTTCGTAGCAGACAACATCAGTAATATGCGATACATAAACAATAATTCACTTCTCGGTCATTAAAAAAAATAGATTCTATCAATTCATTCCTTTCTCTAAAGGTTGAGAATGCCTTAATGATTAATATCCTTTGAAAATTCTTGATGTTGAACTTAATAGCAATTCATTTTCATATGACTTCTATGCAAATACGAGATTTGTTGCACAAAATTCAATATTTTGAAAGAAGTTTCGTATTCCTTCTTGAATCATATTATTACGTAGTGAATAATACTTTCACATTTTACATAAAAAACGTTCATTCCTAATAAATAAAATTCAATAATAATTTTTTAAAAATTTTCTTGGAAGAAACGGGATGAAATAATAAAGGTTAAATGTTTTCTTTCATATGACGTAATACACCACCAATTTTGTCTCATCTTTCCCCTTCGCTTCCATCTTTCTTCATAACGAAAAGAATAGAAATATGGGAAGAGACCATGTACTGAGTAAATGGAGATTATATAATTTGGAGAGAGAGAGCGTTATTCATAGAATCAAAGAAGTAGGAATTAGTTTTACTAACATATAAAAAAAACTAAATAAGTTTATTATTTGCAACCAAGTTATGCATCGCGAATGTTGTGTACAAAGGAGACGATGAATGATTAATTGTTTGAGGAAAAAATCTGTACAGTGAATGAGAAGAACAATTTGTAGTAATGAAATTAAGAACGTCAGAAACAAATTACGAGAGCAATTTTCGTAGTGTCTTAAAATGGAGACGTTTGTTGTATAAAGCGGCGCTATTTTTCGAACTGTAAAACTATCATGACTATGGAATTTGTACAAGTTTTAAAATGCAGGGACAGATATTAACAATGTACAATTTTTCTTCAAAAGGATTTCATTTTCCCAAATTAAATCCGATTGTCCCACTATTTTGTATAAAAATTAGAATCGCATTCAAACTCCCTGACCGTCGCCACAGATAGGGAGAGTTGACTTTTCTATACTAACTACTCTGACATGAGAGACACATTGCTTAATTTGTTCTGAACTACACCCCTGATAACACTCAATTTCTACGCCATCTTGAGTTACGGTCTTCAAGGGAAAAGAGTGGAGCTGTCAAAAATGTTTACTTCTTTTAAAAATTTTTACCTGGAACAACTGAAAAAGTGTATCTGGAACAATTGTCAAACGTTGTTTACTTCAAATAGACCTGATAATTTTCATTCAAATGATTGAAAAGCAAATTTAAAAAAACCCGTTCCGTTCAAATCTTTTAGAATATATGCCAACTCATTTCTTTAAATACAAATATAATAATAATAATAATATTGATACATCAGCAAAATTATTATTTATACATATTTTTATTTAAAATTTATTTTTTGTCCAAGCGTTTCCCATTTCAAACTAGGGGAGCGAGCAAAGTCCAAAACAGAATACAATATAATTTCCGTAAAGGTATTTTATACCCCCATAATAAATATCCATATATGAGAAACCACATAAGAAACAAACCCTTCCTTGCTCTTTCATATTCCATTCCCCCATTTGCAATCAGAAAACTAAAATACACATTTGATCTATTGTTAATAATGCATTAAGTTGTTTCACATCTTGAATGGAACACGTGTGAATTTAGAAAGTATCTATCCCAGTTCTACGTAATTTTTTCAAACCTCTATTAGGTCATATGAGCAATGGGACTGAAATATGTTAAATGTATTTTGGGGAGTTATTTTTAGTATTAATAATCGTACCGAGCATTTTTTATGAAATGTTCATCAAAAGGTCCTCTAAATAATATCACTGACATGCAGTTCCTAGAGAAGAGATTTGGTCGTTAAATTAAAATCAACTGTGCGAATATCGGTGCCAAAAATATCATTCACAATTGATTCAGAACCGGATCGAACGCGCCCTGAATCAAATCGATGTCAGGCGGCGCTTCATGTGACAATCAGCGAACGAATCGAATTACGTCTGCAGCTCCACACGGGCGTACACGAAATGACTTGTTAGAGATGTTAATATTTCACGGCGCTGTAGAGAACACTCAGGCAACCAATTTCATGTCGACGATCCAACGTCGAGATTCATATCCTAACATTGTTATTCGTATAATGATGTTCCATATCACAAATGAGTTAATTTTGGTAACATACTAGTGGATGATGCGACCTTCAAATTCATTATAACTTATGGGGATCGACTTTGCAATAGTTTCGTATTGCTAATGATGGCCTCTCCCGTGATACGATATTAACACTTCAAGTGTATTTAATCCCGATTAAATGTAATTAGTGTAATTCAATTCCTCCAACACTGAAAATTACTTCGGCGAGTAACACGAAGCTACAGAAATAAGTTACTAGTCGTCAATAAGTGTGAGCATGACAAGATGTAGGAAGAGAGACTACGAGAAAACCAAACCTAGTCACTCGTCAACAGGTTATCTCTTTTGAATCTACATAGCTTCTCATGAATTTAGTATATTTAGATGGCCGGGTAGTCTAAACTTAGATTTTCCGTCCTCTTCGCATCAAAATGATAAAGATAGTTTTAAATCGCTCGACTACTCTTGTTATATCAAGTAGAGAGAAAATTAGCCGTGATGGCAAATCCAAATTTATTATCGTCTCAGGGATAGAAAGAAGAATCTTATAAGACTTTCAGGATGAGTGAATTTTGCTCAAAGAAAATATCATTCTCCCGCTGACAATAATACATTTCTTGATTCAATTCCATGAGAGGTAATCAAATCTCAAGTCGCCAAGTGTAGAGATGAATAATTACTACTTCCTTTAAAAAAAGTTCTTGTATCCTCTCATAATTGAAGAATTCCCAAATAACATCTCAAGAAAGTTGACAAGTATCGTCATGCTACTTACAAGAAATAGCTAAAGACAAACCTGAAAGGAAATGGTATAAAAAGTCTCAGAGAAAAAAAGTTCTTTCATTATTCCAAACCAATTTCACGTGTCAAGAGTGCTATGAGTAGGAATGTGACTATTGATTTTCGATACCTATCGATATGGCTATATCGAAAAATCGCGATTCTCAACTTGAATATTACAATAGCTAACAATTTTGTTTCAGTAGAAAAAATATATTGTTTTACAACTTACATTTGTAACAATTTTAGGTTAATCGATACTATGTTTACGAAAATTAAATTATTGTTTGATGTGCTGTTAGGCATATTTTTCCTTTACTATAGCTGAAACCGAATGGGTAATACAAATGCTCGATGAACGAAGAACAGAAGCGGTACAAATGGAAAAATAAAGCAAAGATATGATATCTCTGGGGCCATTTTAATTTCCAATTTGAACTCAGGAAATTAAAAAAAAACTGATTGGCGTATACGCACAAAGAATTTGTCATGAAATAATTTTGGATATAATAAAAAAATGTTATACAGTAATGGTTTTCTTGCAATTAGGCCAAAAAAAGGAACAACATTTATATTACTAATAAAAAGTTATATACTATTATATACTATGTTACTAACTCTAAAAATTAGTAGTTGACACAATAATAACAAATTTTGTTTGAAAGAAAAATATTAATATAGAAAATCGAAACTATTTTAAGGTACAAATTCTGAACATAAAGCCGATGTAGAAATTTGTAATTGAGAATCGAAAAATGTTTGATTTGGTACATGGAGAATAAAAATCGCCAAGCGGAATCTTAAAGATTTTTTTTTGATGTAAGAGTCTTTCAGATATATTTATTTTATTTGTGTAAAATTATTGTATTAATATCATTTAAATCAAAATTGTATTTTACTTTATTCATTGAAATAATCTTAAGGTATTACAAAAAACTTGATTATATGTATTCGTGAAGAAGTAGTTTACTTTTATTTGAAGCTAAAAAGCCGTCCACGGTGTAATCCTAGAGTATAGAACATTTATTTTGCATGATTTTACTTCCCCATATACGTAGTATATAGAAAGTATTGTAATCGTGAAAAAAATTCAAAAACGAGATTTTTACGGAAATATACGTTTTGGTGACCCCTGATTCCGAAAAAGTGGATTTTAGCTGGACGTCCGTCCGGTCCGTCCGTCTGTACGCAGCACTCCATGTTTTTTTCATTTTTCGTATTTAGGGTAGAATTTATTTCTAACATATGCACGGGCTTCCAATTTTCTTTTTACTTGAACAAAAAGGGCACTTCACATGAAGGTCAAAGTACATTTTTGAATATTTTTCAAAAACTGGTCCAACGATTTTGCTTAAATTTTCTGTACCTAAAGTACAATTAGTATGCATTACATCCGCATTAGCGGTATTTCGCTTGAAAGTTTGGTATAGACTCAGTATCCTAATTTCTATCTGCTACATTCACGCATTTGTTTACTGTTTCAAGAAGCATAAACAATATTTAGCAGTGTAATGAACCAAGCAGACGTAGAATATACTTTTCTTAAATTGAAATGAAAGATATAGCGATAAAATACATAGAAGTACAGCAAACGCACTGCAAATACAAAAATACATAAATTTCTGTCTACAACGAAATTACATTTACACAACACTTTTAAAATATTTATAAGACTGATATGTCGCTATTTGTTTTGAAATATTATTCTGAATGTTTATTTTACTCTCAAATTTCAAATATAAGACAGTAATAAGTTCATCTAGCGACTTTGAGCATGAACAGAGCACTGGAAGACGATCAAAATATAGAGGACCACCCCAGAAATGACTATTTCACTATAGAATTTTTTCACTCTATGCTGCAGACGGAGAAGCGTATATGAGAAAGTATGTGCAATGGTTTTGTACCACTAGTTGCAATACTTTTTATACATGAAATTGAATGAAAGTTGTTGCTTTATTAATATTATCAAGATGAACATAGATGATATTTAATGTTCATAACGTAATTATTCTTATTATTATTATCATATTATTATACTATCTTCTATTTTGTACAGTATCTATTGTGCGTAGTGAAAGAGTTCAAACGCTTATTTTTAGTAGTTTCAGAATTCATTCCAAACGCACGAACCCATCTTTCACAGTCCCATTGAAGTTCGTGTGTTCTGTTAGTAGCTTCCTCACTCTCGTAACTACGCCCTTGAAGAGTTAGTTATCATCGTGCGCAAAACTAATCAAATGAAATGAGCTAGAGTACACGATTATCATTAATGTAAAATATCATGTATTAAAAATATCGATTAAGATGACAAATTCATTTTATATAGCAATTATCATACTCCATATCAGTATAAATGTTCGTAGTAATTTGCATCGCAGTTAAATGTCTAAAAACGGAGGCTAATGCGATAATACTTCCTGCTTCTGTACAAGACGTAATCTGTCATATCCACTAATTACAAAATAACTAAAAATTTAACACATTTTTAATTTATACATTAATCAATATTCTCAGCATTGAATAATAAATGGCTATTTTGAAACATAGAATTTAGTTTCCAAACTACCACGTGCTTGTAGGCAAGACGTTGTCTATTACGTCGACGAATAACATAAATTACAATAATAAATTTACATTAAATTCTGTAAATTAACATTTTTTTACAATATATCTGCTTATCCATCTTTTTCAGTTGGTGTATAACACTCGCTTCGACCTCTATCTTCAGACTTTCAGCAACAGTGGCGACAAAATAAATTCTATTAAAAACGACAATTTAACAGCGTCCAGAAAGTTTTACAAACAAGAACTGTACAATTATATTCAATATTTTAAGCATCTAGCATCTAATAACTCTCGATTGCTTAACGACCAGAACTCACGTGTGCTCTATTGTTGAATATCGATTAAATAATGTGAGAAATAAAATCTGCGATATATGTGCATACGATCAACAAAAAACTGCCTCTAGATCAGATGAATGAAGCTCAAAGATCCCTCTAGTCAAAGCCTCTGAGTCGGAATCAGGTGATTTGCGCACTCTTTCCTGGTCCTCAGCGCATTCAACTACCACGCTCCTTTGAAATTCTTATCCAACCTGTCCCTCGAAAGCACTGTTTGCGGGTTATAGCAAGTCCTTCTGGCCGATAGCTCAGCCTCCTAGCTGATGAACCATAGTTACAAATTGTATTTCAACGGTTCGTACGTATTATTCACGACTTGGCAAGAGAGTTTTTATTTCATGTTACTGTTTAAAACTTTTTCATAATATGGTGTGGGCAAAAATAACATTTTAAAACATTTTTTTAAGACAGTTTTTTACTCCACACATCGCAGAGAGAGTTCAGAAATTAAGTCATTCAACCAAATATTATGACTTAGGGGCAGTACTTTTCTCTGTTAAAAACAAAACAGAAAACAGTCTGTGTTTATGTGTTAATAATGAATAAACAAAACACTTATACATGAGAACTGATAGTACATTTTATTTTATTCCTCGTACTCATTAAAGTATGTTTCTATATCCTTTGGTCTTGCAGTGTTAATTATGTTGTTTTCGTCTACCTCTATCATGCTGATATTTAATCAATATAACGTTTTTTATGCAATACTTATGGAACAAAAAATGGATCTATCGTGATTGCGAAGAAATATTTCGTGTATTTATTGTTAATATATATTGATGACAAAAACACAGATCGACTAGTTGTGTTTGTGATTCAAAATGAATAAAACTGCCTACTATAGCAGTCATTATATTGATTAATTATCACTTATAATAATTACTAATAGCTTTACAATATGGAGCTCTTCCAATTCATTCACGGTCTGATATGGGTTCCGCAGTATGCCTTTATTTATCGCTCTTTCTTGCATTAAATTGCCGAACATAATACCCGTCATAGGTTGAGTCATAAAGTTTTATGTGCGTTCTTATCACCTTTTGGTACGCTTACGCTGGGTAGTGTGTGCGACGTTTCATAAAGATAATTCAATACTTAAAGTAACTAATTATTGGTGATTGAGATACATAGCCAGTTTAAAAATACATTTTTTAACGACTTTGGTTGCTAACAAATTCAAGCATTTCATGATGTTTTTTTACTTTATTTCTGTATACCGATTTTTGAAACGTATCATCACAGTTTGGATATCTTCATATAAACCATCAATTTTCCTGGTTTTGCAAGGACACGTTGATCAATGTGGGACGTAGCCCACTGAAAACGCGGGGTATTACCCTCGGAACGCTCCGACGCACGAGACCACTTGCACTTTATGTTTATTGGGTCACTGATCACAAATATCGGGGTCCCAGGTTCCTAAAATAGTTGGAACATCCCAAAAATGTAAAAAACCCAACCTCATTTGGTGTTTTGCGATAGTTACATGGGTCTCGACTATCAGAACGTCGCGTTGATAAAGATCCTCGCTATTCCGATTGCGGAAATCGGTGTCCCGTGGCTCTAAAAGGGGCGCCATCCCCAAAAAAGTCAGGAAACGTTTCGTTTCGGGAAACCTCTGCTGTTTTATGATTTTTGGGTCCCGGGACTCCAAAAAGGGGGCTACACCCCTAAAATGAAAAAAAACTCCTGTTTTGGTGTATTTCCCGAAAATCATAAAAATTTCACGGAAATTTTATCCCTCCCTGCATTTGCATAAATGGGAAATGTAAAATTATGATTTTTTTATTTTATTTTGAAATATTTTGAAATTTTGCCCAAATATTTTATTCCTTCTTCAATCCTCATTGATATTTACTAAAAATGTTCATGTTTAATAAAACTATCACAAAGAAAACTGAATAAAACGTTTCTTGTACTACAACTTAAAATTCAATTTAAAAATAAATTTTCGCCATCAAACAAATAGACTACTTGTATTGTCGGGACTGAGGACATATGTATCTACGCATGCTGTACCCTACCATTCACTCTAATATGAATTATCTAATTCCATGATACATGGTACTTCAGTTTCACAATCTATTTGTTATTCCAATTTTGTAGAATATTTCTGCGTTTTATAAGTATAGTGTAGAGGAATAAACAAAGAATGATGAAAAGTGGGTGAGACAGAAATAAATATATATTATTTTAGAATAAAAATTGAATAATATTACAACTAGAATATTCATTGAGCAACTTTGGTCTGGAAAACAAGGGTCAGGGCAAGAAAGTGCAATACATATTACAACATAAATAATATAAATCTTATTCTTGTATTTTTCCTTCGTTATTCCTTATTCTTCTTTCCAATTACCTGAAACATAGTTAGAGAACGGAGGCATTTTCAGAATCTCTTATTCTTTTTTCCCCTCTTTCAATACTGAGGAAGAAAGGGGTTACACCATCGTTGATCTATTATCCCTCTATTGTATTGTCAGATTTATATGGAATTCTTTCTTGGAAGACCCCTTAGCAATGCCATACGTTTCGGTTGTGTTCAGTCGTAATACAATAAAATATTTAAAAATTATCCATACTTCCTCTTCCGCACAGAGTGGACAGATATAATTTATCTCACCCCGTAGTTTTCCATTTTCCAGCATCCCTATCTTGCTTAACATACTTTATCTTTGATTTGTAACCAATTACTATGTCTGTAACCATTCAATATATGGTTTTCTTCCTAGGCGACTACCATTTGCACTATAAGTGACTGCTTTTTCAATCTGCCAAGCAATTATTCCATCCTTTCTTGTTCCCGAATTCTATTTTAATATTTTCTATTGCATAATTGTATTCATTCAAGTCATTATGTCGTATTTATATCATTATTCATGTCATATATTTATGCAAAGTATTTATGTCATTATGAAATTAGACGTAAATATTTTGTGCGGAACCAATGTCCAATACATGAGAGAAATATCTCCATTGTCACGTTCGAATTATATTTTACAGCCCTAGCTGTTGACACAAATGCTTGTGAAACACTTACCAAGACCTTGAAACAAACAAACAAACAAACACACACAACGATCCGTAATAAAATTCGGAACCTTTATAAACTTCAAACAACATACTGATTACTGCACTCCCGGAAATGAATATCATAATACAATGTTTTATGCTTACCACGGAATTTTCAGTAACATTATTACAGTAATTGTGTTTCTAGTGTCGTATAAAAACGAAATGTGTATTGTGGCATTGGTAATTTGGAGGTATACGTTGTATGGTATTGAGGAAATAGTGTATTGGGTTTTTGGTGTTCAAATGTTTAATTTACGTCATTTGTTCATCTAAAATTGCTCCCTTTTTCTGATAATATTTATGGAGTAAAAATCGTGTGCAATTAATATATCATGAAATAAACACACACACACACACACACACACACATATATATATATATATATATATATATATATATATGTGTGTGTGTGTGTGTATGTGTGTGTTTGTGTGTTTATTTCATGATCTAAGTGTCAAATATGTTTTAATATGAAATTTTCCAGAATTATATAATATTACATAGTAAAGTAAATAAGTCTACGAGTCCAGAAGAATAAAACTCCAAATATTAAAAAAAAAAAACAAAGTGGAAAGGAATGGATTGTCAAAACTTTATTTTTAATTTCAGCAAATCTATTATGGTTTATCAAGATAAAGATGTAATTTATGATGGTATTATTTGAAACTTGTGAGTTCAGTCCGTTTGATTTAGAACTTCTGATGATCAACTGTTAGCAGCTACAAGTCATCAAAGGCAATTGCAGAACGAAGACAAACCTCTTTCTAATGAGGCCCGACTGCAGATCGAAGTTAATGCTCCTACGTAAGTAGTGTTTACCACGTTTGAATCTTTGCACTTCTTTACGTGAGCATTTCTGTATTCAACGGTGTTTCCAAACACTCTGCGAAGACTGTTTCTTGTTGCACTGTGTTCGCAGAAAGACCACAAACCTGGGAATGCCCCTGCACATATGCATTTGACTTGTTTATTCTTGCACCTCACGATTCTGCGTTTGAGTTTGTGCAAATGTACTCGTGATTTTCTGCCACCGAAATTGCATGATTGCACTGACATTTCTCACAAAACTCAAACAAGAAATGGGTACTGCATTGCCGCATTTGTGTGTTACATTCGATGAACCATGATGTAGGAATAATGTGTGCACTCTTGTTTGTGTAGCCAAAGGACAACGACGTGAACCCAGCACCACTCGCACATGTAGCTGATCACTTGGCCATGAAAACTCACTGAAGCCCTCTCCACATCACTGGATGTCTCACAGCTCTTGAACACATGCACTGCAGACGACCAAACCAACACGGCGGAGAGCCTATGGTATCAACTCAACTCACTACTGACATCGCGTATATTTTGCGAGTTATACCAGCAAAGATTTCAATTTAATTCGTCAAATTCTGTTTAATCACTCATACTGAACATATTCCTCACAAACTGGACACAATTTCCTTCAAGATTTGTGATTACAATTTAAACGTGAGGTATACTTACTTTAACGGAAACTGTATTTTCTGTTCAGGAGCATTTTCGTATGTGAAATTTATGATGTATAAATTGACTCGTGGATCACAAGATAACTTGAGTTAATGAGGGAAATCAATGGGATTTTGTATCGAACAATTTTAGTACATTCTGAAGAACTGCTACACAATTTATGGTCTTCATTAAATCTGTTCATAAACAAATAGCAATAATGACTTCGAAGTAAAAAATTAATACTTTTGTTATGATAATTGTGGTGAGGATATGAAATGTAGTTAAGAAGACCAATTTTTTTACAAACATCTCATTAAAACGCCTTTAACACAAATGGAGCAGACAACTGGAACATTCGAAAACAACATTCGAAAACAACTGGAACATTCGTTCATATCTCAAGTTTAATCACCAAATGAAGGAGCTTGACTAGATTACTCATTTACTAAGTGTTACAAAAACAATGATACTGCTTTTTTCAGTCATGAACAAAGCGTAATTAGCGGAAAATTAAAGTGACAAATATTTACATCAACAATTAATTGCACTTTTTGTATCACTTTTTTTCTTTCCTTGCACCCTGTGTGTATTTGTGAACTATATTTTCTCAATAAACATTTTCGAGTGTCGCGTACTGAAAACAACATTCTCATTCTAGCTGACAAGGTAGGTTTTATGGTGAAGTATTTCTCATTGTTCAGAAACCAGCATGTTGTCAACAACAGAAAAAACCTTCAGACTCCGCACATACGTTATTCTTAGTTATCCATTTCAAGTGGATAACTTGTGTTCATTAAACACACATTTATTCGTTTGCATGTCAAAGCCATAAGAAGTGTTATTATCCTGCGTGTATGAAGTAAATTGTCATTAAGATATTTATTTTGTCGTACTTTTTAGACAGGAGTTAAAAAATTGGTTTACTAAATATAAAAGTTAATGTTGTTCGTAAAACAAATATATCACATCTACAGAATTTCAAATAAAATTGATTATCTTTCAGAAACGTTGTGTGTTTATTAGCTATCATTATAAAATAAAGTAAATTTAAATGAAAATAATTTGAAAAAATGATGTAATTTAAAATGTGGAGAAATTGTTTAAAAAATAAAATAGTTAGTACATTGACTCACTCGTCAATAGTGGTAGACACATATGTTTCTATCAAGGCTTTATTTAACGTTATTGGACGAAAAGCGTATTTTGAAAATTTATAGTATGATAACTACCACAAAAGCCAAATTTAAAAAGTTTTTGAAAAACATATTAAAATTTTAATTTTTAGTTCCACTCCTCCCCTTCAAAAGAAAAACGTTTTGTATACTCTCTCTCTCTATAAAAGTGTTCTTAGTTTTGAAATAATTACTTGTTGAACAGGTTATATGCGGCTTTAATCACTTGAATTTTGTATTTTTTTGTAGAAATAATCTAACTCTCCTAAAAACTGTTGTATCTACTAAAAATGTTGTTTTGTTCATGTTGGTTGATGTTTTATTCATGTTCATAAGTTTCGTAAGTAATTTCTTTGACTGATATTATAAAGAATAAAGCAATTCTTTTTGAACTCTCGAACTGAACAGTAGTTATTGAAGAAGATAAATCATTTTCTGAAATTACGCATGCCAGTGCTTGAAGTGGGATAGTTAACGCAATTTTTTTCTACAAAAACACGTTTATTTATGTGGTATAAATAGTATATGCTATAAAAGCGCGTTCATACATAAACTGTGAAGAATTTCTGTATTAACTATATTCGTATTACATACTTAGATTCAGAAAACTACCGTTAAAGTAGAACTTAATGTTAGTCAAAGAGCTATTCGATGACACGCATCGATAATTCAATTTATGACGTTCGCCATATTTTTCACGTTTTCCAATTCAAAAAGATAATTGAAGAGTTTACTTTCCCTGCTTACTCTTCTAAACGTATTCCTTAGTAATTAAATCAAAAGAATAATGCAAGTTCACCTTGTTTTGACGTTTTCGGTTTATTAACGTTGTTGATGACGCTGTCCTTTTGCTGCTTTGGAAGTAGTTTCAAGAAATTTCACTAACAACTTGAACATGCTTTTTAGTCATTTATATACTCTATAGAACAGATGTATATAGAAGGATGTGTAATGAGGTTGCCCTTCCTTTCACGAATGAATGCTACACACGAATAATAATATACGATGTCTTTCAGGCATCTTATTCATAAAATAGATTATTATTATATATAATAATATTACGATTTTTATTAGAGGATGCTTTAAGAATTATATGAAGTTAGATTAATCTATTATCCGACTCTGTTAAGTAGTACATCTTTATCAATTAATTTTCTCTAGATAGAATAACTCGGAGATTATATACTATGAATCTTAAAAATCTTATTAGTTTCTCTGATATTTCTCTAAGCACATTTTTGTTACATACTTCGAACCAATAAAACCAAAAGAAAAAGCTATGTGGTGCCACCCCGGTTTCCGAAATATCACTGCCTTCGTCCGCGAAACCTATAACGCTTGAACAATAGATGATAGCTTTCCTTGTTCCAATTTATTCCCTCTACAGACTTTTTGAGGAACGAACATTCATCTCTTTCAATTAGCTCGTCAGATGAGAGATGGCAAAACTCTTCGCTCACCATTTTACGAAATGGAGAGTTGGGCGGGGAAGGGGGCAAGGCAAATTGAAGTCTGGAAAATAGGACAGGGAGTGAAATTAGTACATTCTATACGCTGCCACCAGCTGGCGGCGCATTCGTTCTTGCAGGGGAATTGTGTCTCTTTGCTTTTTCCTCGCAGATGAAAGGATGTAGTGGAATTGCTCTATTTTTTATGAAGTCATTAGTTTTTTCTTGAATTAAAGACATAATACTTCCTTCAAAAATTGAACGGTTATAAAATATTTAATTTTGTTCAATGAACACCTAATTATATTCATTACATCAAATGATTCAGCTATATACGAAGCTGATCCATGATTCAACTTTGCTTCGTGCAAAAATCTTTTTTAAATGTAATTGTCTATATTAACACCCTCAAGATTTTTATCGGAAAAATTGAATATTCAAGTAATAGTAAGTAAAGTAGATTCACATTACAATGATATTTATTGTAATATCAAATTGTTTTAGTCGCAATCAAGAAGTCACTCTCAGTTTTTTTAATTTTCATTCCTCACGAATTACATGTCATTGTCAATAAATTTGAGGGACTGAAGATAAGAAAAAACATCCGGAGTTAGATAAGCTTAGTTCAGCATTGATTTCGTATTACAGCTGAACGTATTAAGAACTTAGCCTTTTTTGTGTCAAAAGTCCATAAGCCTCGTAAAATATTTTTATCTTCCGTAAAAATGAAGTAAAATCTTAATTTTCCTGGAATAGCTTCCAAAAAGTACTGAATCGTAAGGAAGTTTAATGACCACGTTTGATAGATCACCTCTGGGACAAGCAAACCTGGTGTTACTTCACAATTACGATGGACATTTTATGTCCACCATTCCAAAGTCTCTTTCAAAGAGGAAAACTGGACAACTTGATTGTGGGAAGGAATATCAGAAATGATGACTCAAAATAGACACGTTTTAACAAGAATAGAACTTCGTCCTTCGTTAACGGAATTTTCTATCTCGTAATCTATTTTATTTTCTCTTGTGTTTAATTTTACCTTCAAAGTATTTTTATATTCTAAGTTCATCCTGAATCCACAAACGGAGATCGTTAGGAAAGAAAATATTTTTTCCTTTGAAATCAAGAAGAAGACATCTCCAGCTGTTACGTCATTCAACATCGTTATATAAGTATTACCTGTTTGCTTTTTATCTCCGACCTCTGAAAGGAGACCAAAAAAGAATATCACAAACTTGCTTTCGCCATCTGACCGTTGTTCATTAACATAAATTATCTTACCAATAATTAGGAATAATATACAACGAGAATATTATGTTTTTTAGAATAGATACACAACATAATATATAAAAATATAATTTGTATAAAAATACCTATTAGACATATAACGAAAATATATATTTATTTATTTTTAAGTTGATATCAATCTATTTTGATAAACTTGTGATAATAAAACAATCCAACCACTTCCATGACACGTTTCTAGAAAACTGTTTTTCGTTAAGTCCGATTTGAAGTTATAGCGTGTACCGAGACTGTGGGAGTGTTGCAGGCGCGTGCCCGCGTGCTGCTGTGTCTGCTGGCAGCAGCCGTCGCCACAGCCCCTGCCGCGGCGCCTGCCGCCGCTGCTCCTGCCTCCACCTGGATGCGGGAGCCTTCGTGCGACGAGTTGTTGGCCATGTGGCGCTTCTCCAAGCGACAGTCACGCGCTGCAGAAGTGTCCAACGAGGTGGCGCATTATCGGGATCCTTTCGCATTCAACGTATGGGAACCACACGCCCGCTCACGTAGTGCAGGCTCTGTGCTCAAGGTACTATTTTCGTTGTCAATATAACCGTTTGGGGATCACCCCTAGGCAAGGCGGGAACACCCTTGGAAACAAGCCGGAGAGGGTCTTTTCTCCCTCTCCAATCTAGAGTCTTTCGGGTACTTAAAATAAAATAATAGAAAAATATAACTTGTCTTGATGTAAGTTCTATCACTATAATCTGTTCATGGCCTAATAGCCAATTTGGCACAATCCAAATCTATTAACTGTCTTTCTTCTCAATACTTTATTCAACCATTTTAAAATTACCTTTTCCACACCAATTCACAGATTAAAAACAAAGTATAAAACCTCTGACAACAAACATTTGGTAGGGAGAGGGCAAACAGAAATAAAAGTGAGACTACAAAAAATATCGTCAGTGGAAAATGTTAGGAATTTGTAAAATTGTAATCGATATAATCATTTATGCATCGTCAGAAATGTTGGTCTTCAATTTTTCGGAACTCATTCTAAACGATTAGTTCCGATTCAGATAAAAATTGGATTATCATGTATTAAACAGGAAATTGTAAAGAGCATAAATTATTCGTACGCACGCTTGCTGGTTGGAAATTGAAGTTATTTATGTATCTATATCACTTAAAATTCATATATCACTTAAAATTCCAAATTTGGTTGACATGACTCCATATTTTAAAACTGAACAGCAAACTATTACATTGCATATTATACAACAATTGAAACGAAAAATCCTTCATATATCATGTGTATTCTGTTTAAATTATTATATTTTTTCATTTACATTTCTTTCCTGATGCAGGAACAGATATGATTGGTAATGTGATGAAGTAGGTTTGGGAAGTGTAGGAACTATTCTCATCAACGTCATAATGAGTGACATACGACGAACGGTAGTGATGAAAAAAGAAACAAAAGAAAGAAAGTTCCAAATGGACCAATCAGAAAACTGAAGCCAAACAGCTGCAAGAGAACAAAGTTTGTGTTTTAGAAGAAATGTCTGTTGAAGGAGGAAAATTAAGGATTTGATATTGCAGCTCTCGGATATGAAAGTGACGAGTATTCGACGATCCTATTTAACAATGAACTATTTATAATATATAAATAAACTTTATTGTCAAAAAAGCAGCTGCAAACTGCGTTTGACCACATAATCTATGTTACTATGAAACAAGCTTGGACAATCCCATCAATTCCGATCAAGGACCCAAAGGCAGCGGCGGATTTAATTCTTATAAAACATTATTTAATAAAATGCGTAAATATTATGTGCAGTGAAAATTCCAGATTAATAATAACAAAAGTTAAATGACATTCCGAAATGGAATGTCCTATGACTATGGAAAATCCGCCATTACCCGGAGGAAAATCGGAGAAAAGCTCGGATGGGGTTACAGAGATAATGTTAACAACCAAACCAAGGTTGCGTACACTTAGAAATAAACTATTATGAATAAAAAGGTTAAAAAACAACATGCATGAAAAATGAAATTTATTCAGTATCGAGAGTACTATAACAAAGGCGTAACAAAAAGGAATTATCACTTACATCATCCGAAATCATACGGAAAACAATATTTATTGGTAAATAGAATCTACTATTAACTTCTTATATTAAAATCGGTAAATTATTTCACATTATAAAAGCAATAGAGCACTATAATAAAATTTAACCGCGTATTTGAAGGGATACATTTTATTAACATCTTTTATGCTTTTTGGAAGGGATTTATATAAAATTATTTCTGGATGATAGGACCCTTCTTGCCAAAGAGTTGTTAAAACGCCAGGACGATTCTGCGTCTATCTGTTACGTCTCTAAAGAAGAGACTAAATAAGTTTGTGTTAACAGTAATCGTTACTAATAATTCTCAAAACCTTCCGCATCTCAATTATGATTCAATACACTTCGTGTAAACTCTGTGGGATTCTACAAAAACCTGAGTCTTTGTGGGATGCAAAGCACGTAATATAAATTCCAGATGATGCTTCGAGTTTCTTCGCAGTGTATTTTTTAAAATTTTTCGTGTTGTCGGTTACGTCCCGATAAACATTTCGATGAGGATTTCTCCAAGCTATTCTTTTGGCGGATCTTATCTAGAGAATATTTAACCAATCATGGGAATAATTTCGTTCAGTAACCGGGAGGTGATTCAATTTTCCAGCCATCGTAATTCCTTGGTTGTCATTCATTGTCTTCTGTCGATGTAAAGATGAGTTCCGAGAAACTTAAAGGAGATGTATCGCCATTCGCTGTTGATCCGCACTAGATGAAGTGTACAATGATTTAAAATGAAAAAAATATTCCGAGAATTTATTATGGAACAGTTCTCACGATGTCATTGTATTTAGATTCTCTGTATAGTAAAAGTGAAAATTGTACGCTCTTACGCATCCTTTATATGTTTGTAGAGGTTTTCTATCTATTTCATTAACTCTGCTTCGAACGCGATGTAAAGAAATGTATAATCTTTTTACAACCGCAAAGAAAAGTTCAAGAGATAATAATTTAATTTTTGTTTGTATAAAATACAGTCAGTTACAAAGTCAAAAACCCTTGGTGCGAACAGTGTTTGTTCTTCTTCACTTCCTCAGTCCATCAAAGAGCTTCTGACAGCAAGGCGTACGTCGAATGGTGTGTAGAGCGTCGTACAGCAGGACTTATTGATCCACAGAGTGGAGTTTGTTACGAGTGGGCGAATGCATCGGACATATATATTAATGTTTAGAGATGTTTAGAGAGATTCAATATACGAGTTGAGTTGTATTTATTAACAACGCAATCCTTATTTAATCTTCGGTATGGTACACATGTTCCACATCTCCGAAGAGATCACGAAGTAGGTTGCGTCGTGCTTCAATTAAAGTCACTGCGTTTCGTTCATATTAGTCTGATCTATTCCCCCTCTGTCGGATTTTTTCCGCTGTCAGACTGGCAAGACCTATAAATTGTCCTGTCGTTTATAAATACATGGAATTCGTATTTAGAGGGAAATTTTTCAAATGCAATTGACTTCGTTCAAATGTTATTCTGTGTTGATGGTGGATGGTGGTTACTGAAGTACGGAGGAGGGAAAAGGGTAGGAGAAATGGAATGCCTCAAGGGACAAATAGGGGCTCCTGTCCGTTTGTCAGGGGGTGTTGATTCAAACTGAACGAAGGAGCTTCGGCTGAACAAACAGCGATTTGATTGAAAGAAAAAATGTGGTTGGGTTTGCTCAGTTGGTCAGTGTATTTGGTCGTCGTTTTTGAAATATCGATTACACAGAAATCGTATCTTGTGACACAGTCATCAACCATCGGCAAATATGCAAATTCTCAAATTTCTGGTAGCTATATTATCGAAGTTTTGAAGAATTAGTGAGTAAAAGAATTGTGTTTATGTCCTATAATGGAGAAAAAATGAGGTATTCCGAGCCTTTGGTTTCTCAATGCATTATGCAATAAGTAGCTCACTTTCATCGACGATCTCATTACATACCATTTGGAAGTGTTATTCATGCGATACCTGCTTATACGAGTCAGAGAGATTGTGAACCTTGAAAAAGCTATAAACCGACTTTTTCTCTCTTTAGTTTCCAATCCTAATATTTCCTTAGAAAAGTGTAAATTCACACTTCAGTTAGATCCCACACACAGATGGAATTTATGTCTCTTTATTAACTCGTGTCTTGAGATGGCCAATTATTTCTAAGTATATGTCCTTTGCGTTACAAATATTTATCCCTTACATTAATATAAAATTGTTGAGTTTTAATTTTTTAAACTTTATTTGTTTTCTAGGCAATGGGGTTAAATCTCTTGTTGGTTCGGAATAAAGTTTTATGTGTCGCTTAGAAATAAGTCCAAACGTGATGTGACTCTCAAATTATTATTATTATGTTTTACATTATTTTATTTTTATCCTGTAATGAACTATTGTAATGAATTAGTAAAAGAAGCATATCCAGAAATACCCACATTTGCCGAAGTTTTAGATAAATGGGTATACTTGAAGCTGTATGAATATATACTAAACAGATCAGTGACAGACAATATGGATTTAGACGAGGCAGAGGAACTGACGCGGCACATGACATACTTTCAAAAGACATTGTGGAGAGACAAGAAAAATATTATGTGCGTGTTCTTTGACATCGGAGGAGTCTTTGAACATGCTGATTGTGGAGTTCTAATAAGGACACTTGAAAAAAGGAAATTGCCTGTTAATTGCTTAAAATATTGTAAGATCTTACCTAACATACATGATGCTGAAAATGGGGGAAACAATTTTACAGGATGCAACGTGTGAGTGCTCTCAAAGGTCAGCAACGGGACCGCTTTACTGGAATATTTTCATGAATAACAACCTAGAAAAAGTAGAGGAAGAGTATTTTATATGTGACCTATGCAGATGATCTAACGATAGCTGTCGAACAAAGCAGTAGAATAGACATGCAGAGGAGAACGCAAAAAGCAATTCGCAAAATAGAAGAAATAACATCTACATATGGTTTAAAAATGTCAGTAGGAAAGACGAAGGCAATGTAGTTTGAGTATGTGAAAGAAGGAAAACAATTATAACCTTATATAACAAAAAGATACAACTAGCAAATTCACAACGTATTCTTGAGCTTGTAATACATGAAAAATTATAATTTGGCAAACACATAGAATACGTAAAAACAAAATCAAAAATGAAATATTATTGTCTGACAGGCGTAGGCATGACAAAATTAAATGTGAATCTGCAAGATATAATTACGCTATACAAGGGAGCAATAGGAGGAATTTTATCGTGTGTTTGCATTTCTTGGGTTCACAAAATAGTATTTGTATTCGTGGAGAGGAAACTAAAACGAGTACAACGATTATGCCTATTAAAACTAGGAGGAGTGTATAAGACAATATCGACAGAGGCTCTTTGGGTATTAATGGTTATAACGTCTATAGATTTATACACAACAAAGAATGAATATGGCAAACCAGATGGAACAATACAGAGAAAGAACGTGTACACCAGAAGTGTCATTTGTGCATAAGTCAAGGAAATGGTTACGGTTCAATTCGTATGTGACAGAGTTTATAAGTGGACATGAAATATTTGAGGAGATTTTATGGAAAAGGGGTTTAACAAAAAAAAATTTGAATATGCGAGTGTAGACAGGAGAAAGAGAGAGCATACCACATTCTTTGGAATTGCGATTTCTATGGAGAGAACGAGCGAAATATACGAGTATAAAGAAAGTGAAGGAGAAGAATGTATGTGGTACAAGAGAAAAAAGAGTACGTGGCAACGAAGAGGAATATGAATATTTTAGACATTATGTGACACAACTATCACAGATAAGGGATATATTAAAGAGAGGAGAATAAAGAATAGTTGAGGGCAAGAGAATGGTAGGAACAAAGTATGAGATAGTGACCAAAATGATGATATGGAAGTGGGACAGGCTAAAGTGAGATAAACGTTTTATGAGACAAGACGGAAGACTAATCACAGAAGGAGATAAAATACCTAGTGATAAGTTAATAGTGATAATGACTCTAAAATTGCGCAGGGACAGGTACTGTACAGGTAATCATGTTGTATGGGCAACACTAAGGGAAACAGTTACATAGTATGTATGAAGTAAAACAAGAGGAAAGAGACTTATTACTTTGTACACAGAAAAGGTAGCCGTACAGTTGTGGCCAAATAAATGAATGAATGCAATAATTGAACATATTAATGAAACATTATACGAAATTTTATGGAAGTGAGATTATAATATATATCAGCAATGTATTCGTAAGAATAAACATAGTCCGGATATCATTTAGTACCAACGTAATAATTAAGATATAGTAATGAGCCGTAACCAGTTGGAGCAGTTTGATATGTTTCTATATTTAAAATAATTCCTCCTTTTCATAGTGTAGCCTTCTTGGCTTTTGCAGCGAGCTTACATCTCTTGTTTAAGGATTACTAATTCATATCTCGCAGATACAGGTGTTTAACCCTTCCTTCGGTTCGTCCTTTGCAGATGGGGCGTGGCGGAGGGCCTCGGCATGTGTACGGGCGAGTGGTGCACGCGGCGCCGCGCGCACGCGGGGGAGTCCCAGCCACCACCTCCGCCGCTGCCGCGCGACGCGCCTTCGAGCAAGTGGCCCGTCATCTCGTAGCAGCCCCGCCGCCGCCGCCTCCTCCGCCGCCGCGTCGTCGACCGCCAGCCTTCCGTTATTCTGGCGCCTCTGACGTCACGCTTGCGCCACAGGTGC
The DNA here is from genome assembly GCA_002313205.1 of Laupala kohalensis. NCBI lineage: Eukaryota > Metazoa > Arthropoda > Insecta > Orthoptera > Trigonidiidae > Laupala > Laupala kohalensis. Next base: position 55,018 of record NNCF01127991.1, read on the forward strand.
GTACCACGTACGACTAACAAATCTCCGCCTTTGTGATCCGAAGCTTCTAAATCCGGGTCTCATTATTTCCAACTTTATCCAACCGTTGTGGTCTTTTGCTTCCAGAGAATTATCCCAACTTTAATGGGCATGTATGCAAAAAATATTTGCATAAAAATAAATTTCTCGGGACTCGTCGATTGGAATAGTTTATTCTCTAACCATTTCATATATTATTAACCCAATAATACAAGTTATTTTTTATTTTATTTTTTACCAAAAAATATAATTTACTATCGAAAATAATTGGTGTACGAAAGCATTACTCTGGACTGGACAGGTTTCACTTTATACAACTCCATACCAGTCTCTACGTTATCAAAATAACTCCTAACATCTGAATTCCATTCATCTTAATTTTTCCTGTCATCATGATATAGAGTATTGTTTTATAATTTTATACTAACGTATTAGACAGAAATACATTTTATTACGGAAATCATAAATTATTAGACAGAAACTATTTGCAATGAATTAATCAATTGTTGATTTAGATGTAATGTAAGCATCACCGCTACCATACACACGTACGTTGAGCAGGTTGCATTTGCCCCTGAAATCGACAAATCTTACATTACTTAATGTGATTATTATCTGTTTCCTCGCATTTGAACAAGAAAGTATTTTCAAATCTACGTAAATAATTTTACGGGTGTGTTTTTTATGTTACTAAATTTTGTGCAGTATATTCGCATTCATTTGACTGCTTGATCATTTTTAAGGCGAGCAGAGTGGCAACTAAGCTGGTGACGAGTAATTGTGTGGAGAAGGGGAAACAGCTGGGCAATTGTACACATTAGGATTGATTAAATTTATTACACTAAGACCAATCTTAAGTACACAGGATTGTTAAAGTAAAAATGTATTTAATCGTAAGTACTTATATATGACATTCCTTACATTTAAAGGAAACTTCAATAGCAGTTACAAGACAAGGAACAAGGATTGTATTCTCAAATAATTCAGGAAACAAATCCATCTCATACATCGAACTCGGTAAAACATTAAAATTCTAATATTGTTTTTAATGTTGTTCACATTTTTTATGAACAACTATTTTCTTATTTTTACACACGGTATTGTTTCATATTTGTTATAGCATAATTGTTCTGAAAAGAACATATTTCTCATTGGAAATAATTGTTCTGGAAGAAAGAAATATGACAGAATTCGTTTTGTTTTTTTGAATCAGGTCTATGAGAACTTGTTTCACCATGAAGTCTAAAGAACTAAAACATTCTTGTGTTGGTTGCATGTATTTAGAAATGTATCACGAGTAACATATACGTATATGATATTTACATGACAAAATCTTTCTCGCAGCACTTATTTTCTTTTCTATTTTTCACACTTTACTCACTATTCTTAAAACTTTTATACAATTGTAGTACCCCCCCCCAGGAAGACCTACTTTCGGATCTCTTGAAAATTAAATGATGTAGGAACCTTTTAATAGTGAAAATGCATATGTACATGTCCCGTCTTAATTTTACATTGAAATGTGTTTCCATCAGCAATACAAGCATCACTTTACCCAGAGCGATGAAAACTTGTATTGACAAATATTATTTGGAATTTACAAAAAAAACATTGTATTTGCACAGCGGAACATGCTATTAGTAAAAATAACAGGGTCTACAAATCGATATTCATGTGTCATTCTATCTTAATCAGTCATTTTTAATCTAATCTATTTGCAAAAAAGAAAATTAAATTAGCAAATTAGCGCTTGATCATTTATGTATTTCATTTTATGGTTCATTTGTTTTCAATATTATTTTATTCAATAGATTCTTTTTGTTTACTCACATTTCGGATATCGTCCCAGCCACCTCGCTGATGGGTTCCACAAAAATATGTCGTTATTTGCAGACTAATGCTCTCTTATGAAGAAAACTCAGAGTGATTTTCGAAATTTTATTATAGTAATGTGTGCAGGATATAAATACTATTGTACTTATTCAATCTTTGAATTATGAATGGCACGTTTTCATTATATTTTGAATATATTAAACACCCTAAGATTGTTTGAGGTGTTTGTATGCTATATTGATGTACAGTAGATTTTTTACACTTAAGAGAATAATTTTGAAGGATAACACTCTAGAAGAATCAATGTAATCTTCTAAAGACATACGTAACACGTGCAACAGGTTGATAACTTTTGCTGTATTCCAAGTAGTGGACGCTTAGAATGAGTTTTTAAAATAAATAAGATAAAAAATCAATATACGTAAATAAAGCAAACTTCATTGTCAAATTTTTTATACGTAAAAAAGAACCGTAACAGGTGAGTTTAAGATGTATCAATCAGTTGGGTCAGAAATATTATAGTTTTTATTATTAAATGAATTTACAATTGAAACTCATCGGGGAAAATTGTCAAGTTAGTTATGGAATCTGAATTTATGAAATAAGAAACCTGGGTAAGAATCACTTTAGAGTTTAACTTTCAAATACGTTTTTCTATCTCTTACCTTATCACTCTCCTAAAGAATACTGTTGATGCCTTTTAAATTCGCCTGAAGCCTTGTATATTCAACTTCGGACATAGTCCCTTCATTTACACAATGTGCTTTTATCTTTCACATAGGTTTTCTGTAATGTTTGTGAGAAAATGTGATTTTCTTTCAGACACATATTACAAAAAATTATCAAATCTTTTATTTTTAATAGGATTTAAAGTTTAATCAAATACAAATTATCTAAAAACAATATTTAAGCAAATTTGTCAAAACTAATGTTGTTAAACATATTTGAGAAATAATATATCGTTTTAGTGAGTTGTAAGATGCGTGGGTATGCTGACGGCTTTGACGGTTTTCTAATTTTTTCAGAAAAATATTTAAAGTCTATTAGAATATTGACAATCACGTTTGAACGTGTATTGACATGTCAAGTTTTCAAACCATCAAGCTTTTGAAGTTGTTCTTGTTGTCGTCCAACTTATAAGTAGTTCATGTGCCGCCCGATAGGAGAAAGTATTAGCATTTATAATGAGTTTTGTCAAACAGCATTCATTTTCCGTCGAGTGCATTGTGTTAGTTTGTGGTTGTCATTATCCAATTTCTTTATATCATTGTGTTACATGACATATGGATTCACGAAACATTTTTGTTTTCTTCTTCATTGATCCATTGGAAAATCACGTTTTAATCACCCCTGGCATGTTTTCATTTAAACTCTAAGAAAGATAATTTATACTATAGAAACTATAGTTTTGTGGAAATAAAGATATTTTTTAAATTTCAATATTTTGTAGAGAAATATCATGTAAATATGTATTTAATAGATATTTAAAAATTGACTCCGTGAAAAGTAGTTGTACAGAGTTATGCATTATGGTTTTATGGTTGGCGGATGGTCGTACCCTAAGTGGTTTCATTGTAAAGCTCTTATCCGTATAGAGAACACAGTTTATATTGGATAACGTATATGCATAAGCTTATTTTAAACGCATTCGTATTGAACACTGCGGTTATGCGCGTTCGATACTTCCGTTTCCATGCAAGAAATAAAAAAACGTATAAAAAAACCCGTATAAAAAACCAGGGTTGTAGGACTGGTTAGAAAAACTTGTTCAAAATTATTTCGTCGGATTCTACCCTCAAAAGTAAGAACTGCGAAAATTTTCAGCCCTCAAGATGCGATACGGAATTTTAATAGATAATTTTCCATTTTATAATTTTTAAACGAAAAATAGCAATATTTCTTTCATTTTGAATATCAGCTAGAATTTCTCTTAAAAAATATTTTCAAAAATGACCTCATTGGAAATAAGACACGTCTCCGTGCAACTAGATTAGCATAAGGTTCTATGCAAATACAACACGATCAGCATAGGGCTTTAGCAGGCTATACTCGTAGCTCAAACGCCATGTTGTCATTAGAGATCAACCATTTAGGTTTAATTCCGCATGGAGACATATTCTCATGGAATAAATGAGTAAATGCAGATTTCTTATACGAAGTTTCCCGTATAATCCAGATCCACCCATACTTATTAGGTATAAGGCTTTATGTGGCGGTAAATTGCAATAACCAATGATGATCCATACATTTCTTACTATTAATTTGTCTAGAATGTTTGAATTTCACACCAAACAAAGAATTTGATCCAAAAAGTATTCAATCGAAACATCTATTCAGAAATTTTTCAAAAGAGGAATTCGCGTTTAAATAGCGATAAACGTAATATTGATATTTTTTCTCTTTAAAAATTATAAAAAGAAAATAAGCTGTAAAAAATCGTAGATCGCATCTTGGGGGCTGAAAATTTGGATCAGTTCTTTGATATAAAATCCGATGAAGTAATTTGAAACATATTTTTTCAGATCAGAGCATGAAATCTCGGCCCACTTTAGCGAGGAATTCCCAAATGGTTGTGACAAAATTCATACCCTCGTAGGTATCAAAAGTCTCTTATGATTTGCTGCTGCTGTGTTCGTGTGGATATATGTGACCTATATTGTGTCTCGTTTTTTGGCGACGCTGGTTAGAGTGGCATTAAGTAACTATCTTCATCCATCCTCGAAGTTCTTCTTGTCTTGCGGATCACACCTTAAATTGTTCAGTAAATTAATGTGGGTGTAGTAATCTCTTCTCAGTAACAACTGTTGTACTCTTTCGACATTTTGTTCTTGTCTTTTAGTGGCAAGCAATAAGCATGCGATAAAAGCTTTACATTCTTGATGAGAATTCAGTATGGTAAAGTGAAAAAACTATAGAATTAGAACTTAATGAATTTACCGTACACTACAAATAAAATTTCACATCTTTCACCAAATGTAGCTGGACAGTATTTGACAATTTTACTTCAAAATATGCGCCAAACTCTTAGCATGAAACTTACATCACTAACTTTAGTTTAACCTGTTCTAAAACCGAGCGCGATTGTGTATTGCTCTTAGATATTTAAATGAAGAAGGTCTGCATTCAAAGAATTAAACAAAATACAATACACGTGCACGGATATTTATGAAAAAGACAGCTATTCAATACTCAATCTCAAAATTGCAGTCCTCAAATCATCTATCAAATCTCTCTCCTTACTCCTATCTTAGCCACAAAACTTGTTTAATATGTTTTCCGAACACTTAAATCCTTCCCCTTCCCTTAATCTATTATATAATTTAACAGTTGAGCAACATTATTACCGGTCATTTCTAAATCCGCCACGTTTTGTCATTGGCAGATGAGCCAGTTAACTAACTGATTCAAATATCTAGTTTTGCTATTATTTATTATTTTTATTGTATTTATATTAATATCAGCGTGTATTATTTCTATAATAATTTCTTAAATATTTTAGTGTTTAACTTTTTTAATTTTTTTCTTTGTTGTATTTTCTCTTTAATTCTTTGTACTTTTATGTCGTCGTTACCCTACGGATTAAGGGTGTGATTGTGTAAGGGATGTTACAATTTAAGAATAAAGAAAATAGAAAAACACTATCTGTACATAAACATAGTGTGTCTCCGCATATATCTCCTAAACGAGTAAAGATATCGAAATACGGGTTTCTTTAAGGTAGACCTGAATCGTGACACGAGGCTAATTATTTAAATGAATTGTAGCTCCCTTACTTGCAGAGGTTTTGACACTTTTATTGACTTTCAAATATAACTTTTTATTTTTTTCAATGCTATTTTAATGTGAAAGAAAAGACGAATAAAACGATGTAACGCTTTATTGAATTTAATAGCAGCACCATCAATGTTTACACATTTCGGAACCGAAGGAATGGGAAGTGACCAAGAAATATTTTTCAGGTCGAACGCGGAAAATTTTCAATCAAAAGCGTTCCAGATGCGTCGAAGAGTACTAACCAGTGCTATTATGGACATATTTTTTAGATTTTGATTCCATCAATAGAGATTACGAATGAATAGTTGCGTAAAAACCGATACCTTTACGCTACCAAAGACGCGAACACTCCACTAGTGTTTAAAAAATTTTAACACACATCCTCCATCAAGGCTGTCAAAAAATACTTCTCTGAAAACAACGTAAACTGCGTGTCAATTGCTACGCGAATTAAAGTGAATTGTAAGTTGCTACACGACGGAAAATTATTTGTTTGCAGAAATTCGAACATTTCTAAATATTACTGTTTGGTTGTATAATTTTCTTGTACTTTGGGAATACATTGCTACATTTAAAAGTGTACCATAAAGAAACTGTTATTAATATTATCAAAGATTAATGTTGCTAGACTTCACAAGGATTTCACTGGGTACCGTGTCATTAAAATAATATAAAACTAATATCAAAAATAATAAAATAATTACTATTTTATGTGTTTTAATAGATTTTTGATAATATATTATAGCGGTTTAATAATTTTTAACAGTGGTTTGGTAATATATTTGATTAGAATTGTAGGTTTTGGATGTGAAACGTAAAGAGTTTTCCTCTTTCTCTTGAGTTAAATCAGCCATCTGAACTTTTCCATAGTGCCACGGTCCAAACAAAGAGAGATGTGTTCATAATATCATGTCCTGTTGTGCCATCATAGTGAACACCAAAACTGATAAATTTGTAAAACAAAAAAAAATTTCTGGAAAAGCTGTTAGAAATTACGTTTGACCTCATGGAATACAATGAATCAGTCTTCTCTCCGGAACTAAACAAGGGACTATCCTATCAATTTCGATCAAAGACCAAACATAGTGGCGGATTGAACATTTTCTCTTCCCAAGGAATAATTATTATATGCTTCCCTACTTATAAATAACAAAAATATTTAGCTACTTGTTAAATACTTTCGATTGTCCAACACTTGACTGAAAGACCTTTTTCCACTCAAAGTAAATATATAAAGATACCCAAAGAAAACCATTTAATGCCATAGATTTATTTTTTCAGTATTGATATACCAAAAAATATTCCAACTAACCAAATACATTTCAATAATTTTTTTTTTCTTTTTAAATGAACGGTTTAAAAATTGTTTTAAATATATCGTTAAAACAACATCCATTTAGAAAATATTGTTTTAATTGTAATTTTACACAGCTTTTATTTATTATGCGCTGTATTATAAAAGCCCATCACACGAGAAGGATAAATGTGTTACCTTCAGTCAGGTGAAATAGCGACGGGGCGGGCATCGAAACCGTGTTCTCCTACTGTGTAAACACTGCCATCTGGTCGCTTCCCACAATTCACACGCCTTCCTACTAGAGGCGTTTTTCCGGAAGACCTGGACATGCTCTGATGTATGAGATACGTTTGATCAGCCAACTGCTATTCAGGGTGACCTGAGATTCGGTAATGTATTTTTTTGCTTTGAATACATACTTAGTTCATATTTTACGTACGATAAAGTAAAAGAGAGAGAGAGAGAATCTCGGCCCTATCACTAAATTATGGTGAGAAAAGTATTCTTTTTTTTGGGGGGGGGGGATTTATGCCTCGCCAAAATCAAGGTCAATAGAGCCCTCACATGAATACTTTTAAGGTTTTTCATGTATGAGGAATATTCTGTTATAGGAGGGTACTTCAACATGTGTTTCTTCAAAATTCAAGAATTATATTATAAATAGCCAACACGACTTTGCACGAGAGTTTTGTTGATATAACACAATGTACCCTTCGTTGTACTTTATAGCGAGAAAAAAATAACACATTAATATACAAAAATCATTGATAAAGGTGTCAGTCAGGACATTCTACCAAATATTTCCCCCCTTTTCCCACATTTAGAAGTGAAGATTTTCAGATAGAAATCTGTCTTTATGAATTTGGCTTACGAACGTTTAGATACAATTACCGAGATATTATGTCAATTAGTAAGGGAGATATAAGTTTGTGTGAAAATATAAAAAAATGTAGTTAGCGAGAATTACAGACCCGTGAAAATATTTTGATCCCTTTAAGCTCAAGAAAGAATCAAATATAGAAAAAATAAAATACGAATGTCAATAATTTAATCAAGAATGATTACATACAAAAATATCTAAGTTCGCTACAAGCCAAGACAAAAGCATAAACTATTAAGAAAAACAACACATTTAAGCATAAATCACCCTTTTTAAATCCGAATTTCGACAAATCCTTTCTTAATGAATTTCAATACACAAGCAACATTCTATGAAAATTTCAATTTCCTGCGTGTAAATAACTTTGAATGCTGGTATCGCTGGTGAATGCGTGAGTGAGTCACTTTTATCATTAGATTAATGTAATTACCTCCATCATGTTTTTTATATTTGTATTCGTGAACGAGAACTCTTTCTTCAGAATTTTGGACTTCAGGCTACAGAAAGGTATAAATACAGGACAAGAAATTGTATATACTGAAACATGAATGATTCATGTACAAATTGAAGTTCTTTTAATTTTATAACTTTATGTTTGAGTTACTGGAACCGTTTGAAATAATCAGCTCAAAAAGCATCATTTTTTTAAATTCAGGCAAACAGTTAATCCATTTGTTCACAAACATCAATTACAAATTTATTTCGTCGCGTTATTGGTTATTGAAATACGTATACTTCCAATACGACCGCAAAAATCGCACAGCATCGATCACAAAAATAGTATAAAATGATTAAATAAGGATACTTTTTTATTAAAAAATGACATATAAATAAGAAATAATTGACATGAATAAAATTATGAATGATGTTCAGGATGTTATATTTTTGTCAATCACAGTATGCAATTTATCACAGCATGGATTCAGCATACAAATTATACCAATGAGGAAATTTGTCGTCACTCGAGTTGTAGACGCAGCTGTACCATTTCTCCTTACGAACCAAAGACGAAGATTTAGCTCTATAATTTGATTCACTGACTCATTTCAACTTCGACGAGTATTAATGCTTCGTCTTCATCAGACTATTCACGCTCGAACTCTGTTGAGATTCAATTTCACTCGCCACCTGACTCCTTGGGAAGTCCCTGGAGAACCGGAAATCCGCACTCTGACCACAGACCAGCATTCAACACGGAACCGCGAAGCTGTTATTCGGAAGTTTGCAAAACACGTATCGAAGACAGCAGTTTTTCATTACTTCATTACTCCAATCATTTTCTCGAAACTTTCTAAATATACCCATACAAATGAGAGTATACAGTATTCTATCATTTACTAGTATTCTATGGGAACTCAAGTGTAAGGACTGCAAAACTGATGTTTGAAGTAGGATCTAATCATCTGTCTCATATTCCTTCCTCTTTCTTATCTAACATACCTCCAAAATGCAATTCATCTCTCAAAATAACGATTAAGCTTACTATAAAATTTAATATATTGAAACATTTATTTTCATTAATTGCTACGCCTTATCATGTGGTTCAATGAGTCACGCACAAATCCATTACTCTTTGCATTGAAATAATTTTTATTTATATGTGTATTTTTATGCAACAATTTTAGTCGATCCAACGAATCAAACCATTCGAACTAGATCACAGACTATGATTTACAATATCTGGCGTAATTCATGTGAGGTCAATACACAGTGAATAATAATTGGCAAGGTAATAGTTTTCTGTCGTTGCTTTCAAATTCGTAACTTCAGCTGACTGCAGCTTTTGGTGTTGCCAGATGGCGCACCTTAACTTGGTGGTAAAAAAATGTTCTGAAATATGGGTGGATAAAATAAATTTAAATACAAAATGTTAATTTCTTAGGCGTAGATATCTTTTCCAATTACTCACTGCAGAAACGTTTTATGCATTTATGACTTCTCGCGTGAAAAAAAAAGAATAATTAGCAATTATTTGAGAGTACATGTCAAATGTGTAAACTTGTTTTGGAAGAGACTTATAAGAATAATAATTCAGACATGTATAATATATTCATAAATTATATGTAATAATAATTACATTATATTATTAATTACATTACATTTGCTGGATGTGTTTATATAAGTACGTAATATATAAGTATAGTACATTTACTACAAAAAATACTGATAATTATTTACATATGTATTTTAAGTTCAAGTTATAAAAGTGAACCAATTAATTGTTTGTAATCACAATAATCACCCATAGTTTCGTGCGGACACTCTTGTACTATCGTAAATTCTGGTACCAGGTCAGATATTAGTATAAATTCGCAATATTCAATATACTAATATGAAATAGAAACAATCTATGTTGTGGTCTGCAATTATTGAAACGGTCATAATTACGATTTTTTTCTTTACTTCGCGGTTTTTACATTTAACTAAAAATCAGTTCTCATCTCGCCCTATTCGTAATCCTTCCTTTCACGATGGAACCAGTTGCATCGTACTAAATCCGATCTTAGGTCTCAGAAACTAAGATAGCAAATACGGACTCGGGTCAGGAGGTTCGAGAGGTGGGTTGCGAATAGAGTCGGAGTGCCGTGAAATTAAAGTAACAATGTCGTTTGCAGGGATCAATACAGTCATTTAATACACCTTGATTGTGGACACCACCAGCAATTACAGAAGTGAATAGATATCTCGGGATTCACTAATAGGATTAGTTGAAATTTGCAGCCAGACCCACGTTGGCAGCATGCCCAAATTATCTCGCTCCTTTCAATGTCTGCAGATGACAGGCAGATCTAATGAGTCTTACTCTCTCGAAAAGGAGAATCCTAAAAATGGATTAAAGTCTATCGAGGATATCTTGATTTCGCCATATCATGTGAACTGGTATATAAGTATGCAAAACGGTTCCTTAAATTGGTTTTATTTAAAATTTTAAAAAAGCAGTAGAGCAGCAAGATTAGTTCATCGGGGTATATAATATACCTGTCAGGAAAGATATGCTATCATTGGTGAAGCATATTTTTGTATAACTCATTTTGAAAGTCATAGGACGTTTATCGATTGAATTGCTTTCTAGACGAGAAGTCGGTAGTTGTATGCGTTATTTTAAGTATTCTTTTATTCAAAGTCTTCATTCTGTATACACAAATTTGAGTTTATTTTTAAATTGAAAGGTACTCTATACGGTTATGTATTATTCAAATATTGTGTTATTATGGACTTCCTTGCGAATTTTCGCACATATTTTATCTTGGATCGCAAGTTATCTCGGTATAGAATAGGAATTTTAATGGAGCAACATAAAATCCAATGATAAGAATTTGTTCAATGATCATTGTTCTGCAATTGTTTTTATTTTAGTTGCGTCTGTTTGTCGTATACTATATCACGGACAAATTTTCACATTTTCAATTAATTTTTCCACACCGTCCCCACGAGCTAGATATTTGTATGGAGTTTACTCGCAGATGGCAATGCCATAATCCTGTCTCAATTATACGCCGAAATAAAGCAGTAATAATGATCGTAAGACTATATTTACATTGTTCTTATCATATTCTTCAATATTTCTATAGTACAGCTTCGTCTGTATAATAATTATATCATATAATGAGTACACCAGACGTCTATTTAGTTAGATATACAATCATAACAATAAAGAAGTTTTGTGCGTGAGACATCAAATAAAAGAAACTCATTCCAAATTTATGGACTGGTCCTCACCACTACGTTTACAGCTGGTAACTATTGTGCTCATTAATCCATCTAATCGAATAATACATGACAATATTACACTTTTGTGATTTATGTAGTGTCACATAATAATAATTCTTATACTCGTCGATGAATTATGGTTAGGTGGATAAATACTTTACTACACTATTCATTGTGATATAAGTAAAATAAAAGGAGTTAAAATCCTATTATTTGTATGAATGATTACATAAAAAAGGTGTATAAAGAATAAGTAACCACTAGTTGATTTACTACCAAAAATAATTCTTACGAACGTACCAGTCAAAGTTTCATTGTGTTTAATAACATGTGTGTAGTAACATGATTGACTTAGGACACACACATTTAAGTTAAGTATGTTCCGGAAAAACTTTATCATTATCATGACTTGGTTTCATCCCTTGTTTTAATTTCTTGATAAGGACTTATTTGAGGGATCGAAACGTCAAAATAAATAAAACTTTGTCTGGTATGACCGTAAGAATTATTTTTCGACACATGGTGTTTGAACGTGTGTGGTGTGACTTATTGTGACAGGCTGGCAGCTTTCAGCAGCTGAAGGAGTTGCTGCGCTCGGAGCGCGCGCGTGAACTGCAGGCTCAGCGCGCAGCGGAAGAGGCTTTGCTGCGCGCCGCGGCGTTGCGCCCCGGAGAAGTTGCTCTGCTGCGCCCGCTTCTGCGCGAGAACGGCCAGCTGTTGCGCGCATCTCCTTCCGCGCACCATGCCTAAATCTGCCCTTCACATATCGCCTTTCCCTTTTCCGAACTTGCAGCTCCCCTTACCCTACCCCCGACGCACACATCCGCTCCCCTGTCACTGACATCTTCCTACAGACAATCAACCCGTTCCTTGTTTGGTTTTAAATTTTCCTCTTCGTTTTGTTTGCCTTAATTGCTCTATCGATTTTCTCTCCTTGTGTTTTCACATTCTGGACTCACGGCTTTGAAAGGATCTTTTGTGTGCTGAAGACGCGCTATCTGTATTGAGTTATCGCCACTCAAGCGTTTCATTTGTTGTCTGCGAATGATATACGCTTACACAGTTCCTATGTGGCTTTGTCACATCATTTCTCCCACAGATGGCCAACGCGCATACTTGCTATTTCGTTCTCTAGCGTCGAGAAGGTATTTGCGAACTAAGTATCATTCGCGAGGTCAGGTATTGGTTTCAAAATATAAAAAATATCATTTTCATTATTCTCACGAAGATAACGAAAGAAACTAATCAGATACGTAACATTTCAATATTGCATATCGTCTCCTCATCTCCTTGATTTCATGTGCGAATAAAATATATTACCTCGCAAAATACATGAAATATTTAAAATAATCCAAATACAATTCTTTTTTGTTCACATTAGAGGGTGCCATACTTTTATTTGGTATTTAATGTACTGGTATTTTTATGTCCTAGTTACCATAATCGTCTTCAAGGGTGTTCATATCTTCCACAATTTGCTTCCATTAGAAACTGTACAACAAACGAGCGCTCTTGTAGATGATTATAGTGTTTCGGACAAAACTTGAAAAGAAAATGTTCAATATCGTATTGGTTTAAAGAATGTACTAAAATTCTCATCATTCACATAAAATGGAATAATTTATTAGAATTGTTAAACAAAAAAATGGCTTGTATTTCTTTACCGGAAGTAAAAATTAAGATTGATCACATTGTACGAAAACGTCTTAAAACTATTGTATGAATATGTTGATAATTGAGCATTATAACACACCGTATTATTCAGCGTAGACTGAGTCGCGTTGCATACACACTGTTGGCCATCAAAATTCTGTTGCAGCCGTTAGCATTGTCCGAGAACTTTCCTCTAGTACCTGACTACCCTCTAACATAACCTAACATGGTCCTCGACTGTTGTTTATTGTATCATGACGTCGCAGCATACATTTCATATCTCTTAGATAGTTATAGTGAGTGTTTTTACATGTCCTCTGTATCAGTAACCACTGAAGAATGAGTGGTTAAGTGTCAATTGGAATCTTTATTTGGCTGCATATCTTTACTTTCGCCTGACATGATAGAATTAAAGAATGAATTAACATTGCTTGATGTTGACTGCTGAAGCCAACATTCTTCCATGTCAATGAGGAGATCATTGGCTCATAGTTATCACATATCAGGTGTTTCAGAATGACGATCTGGCATAGTTTGGTAGTGTTATGACAATAATAGGAGCATAAAATCGCACAGGACAATAAATGCAAGCCAATATAAGGATAACTTCCAGATTTTACAAGCTCCCAAGTATATTCTATATCAAAAGAGAATTATTAAAGACCTGTATTTTATTACATTTTATTCTACTTAGGAGCAAAATTTCATTTTTAGAATATACCTTATATCTTGTAGGATAATGAATGATATTTTGGAATGTTATAGTAACTTTCTTAACATCCTTCTATAAATAATTATACTGCTTTTACGGACGGACCGAGATCAGAGCTGTGGTTTCCAAAGCTTAACATCATGATGTATGAAGTATGACAATAGTAGTTATAAAGCACAAAGTCAAATATATCTGTATAACTTAACTGTTCACTACAAAAATGCCTATGAAGTGTAGAATAGGATCAGTCAATTCAATAATGATTTGTGTTCACTAATTTCTCTAATTCAGCTGTTACATATCTGTGTTAACTAAGTGGGAAATAAAAATTAATGACAATAATTTTAATAATATGTGGATTTAAAATATAAATTATGTGCATTGACTTGTAATTTCATATTTCTTCGTTATTTTGTCACGAGGGGAAATTGTACCTTCTTCCTGCAAAATATTAAATTATCTATTAGAAAGCTGAAACTTCCATCACTTCCCTTCCTATTGCTTATAATCCACTGCAGCATCTTCAATAAATGTTATGGAGAGTCAATATGGTACTTCCATGTGAATTATTATCCCTCATGAAGATGTCTCCAAATGTCTCTTTAAAATTTATTTTTCAGCTTAAATGAGTACAAGCTACAAGGAGTTATTAGTGAAAACTCGATTTGCATCCCATTTGCAATAGGATTCTATTCTATTGCATAGCATCCTATTTGAAATATACCCTTTTCCATGTCATTCACTCCTATCCTTTACTAACAAAATTTCAAAAGGATAATCTAAATTCATCTAACTCCTCCAAATATATTTTCGTCTTTTTGAAGTCTAATGAAGAACCGCACAGAGAAAATTAATGGAAATTTCCTTTGTAATTTTCTCTGTTGATCAAATGTATAGGAATGGAGATTGAATGTTTTATTCTCTAATATTTCAACTTTCATTACAAAACTAATCAATTAAATAGAGAAATCAAGAAAATATGGCACCTTTGAAGAAATATTGACTTATTTATTGACCGACATTGATATTGAGACTGAAAGATCTATATCGCATATAACTGACGTTGCAGCACTGGGGAAGTGAATTATAAGGGGCAACAAATAAATTACCGCTGTCAAACGCCACAGGAAAGAGAATATTTTGCGTTCCTTTCCCAAGATAGGGTTGAGATAAGGCAGAATTAAAACTCATTTTCAGAAAAACTTGCGCGCAAGACATGTTTCTTCAAAGATGCGATGCTATCTACTACTTCCACTTCCTCTCTACTTCTACTTTCTGCACTACTACCCATGAAGGTCACTGGCCTCTTCAACTTCCATTTCTCTTCATCTTCCTTCATTCTCCCGCCACTACTCATGACCGTTTACAATAATATTCATATACAGTTATTAATGTGTATGATTTGTTTTTATAAACAAATAATTCCATAATATAAAATTTATGTATTATAAATTTTACTTTATTATACTACAAATACTACATGTAATACAAAATTTACATTTATATACAAATTCTTCAAAAGGGACAAACATCCTCATTATATTGCAAGAGTTTGAAGACTGCTGATCAATTAAAAAAAAAACATATTTAGATCATATTCTCCTTTACATGTAGGATGATGTAACATCATCCTTGATTATTAAATTTATTATATTCTCCAGAAATATTTTAATACAGAAAATTCTTCAGTTGTGCTCTATTTAGTTCACCTACTAGAAAACTATGTTTCGAAGTTTTCTAATTTTCTCTGAAATTCCAACGATTTAAAACAATTAATCCGAGAACACAATCAGGTGATCGTCTAGGTAGGTAGATATTGATGTATTTAGTGATTTGCTTTCTCTTTCAGTTTTTTATTAAAAATCAAAAAATTACTGAAAGACAAAATTTTTGAAATTACTGAAAGAATCTATTTCCAAAAGTAGCGAGCTTCAATTTTTGACAGCAAGTTTTCAGACAATTAGGTCGTTAAACCTTTACAAAATTTCTACATGGAAAACTTCAAAATTCAAAATTATTTATTTCCTTCATTATTTTCCATTTCTTCCTTATGTAAAGATATGATTACTAATAATCAGTTGTGAAAAAAAATTTGCGAGCACCTACATTGTTAACGTGTAATCAGCTATAGGCTAAAGTGAAATTCTACTTTCAAATTATAATTAAGAAATCTCAAAAAACAAAGTCCAAAATCAAAAATTTGTCAGATAGATTCATTTTAGGATGTAGTCATCCGCTAAGAAAGGGTTTTACGAAAATCCACCCCTAATGGTGTGAAATGGATGTTGGAATGGTTTATGTATGCATCCCACTCTAGAGTGCCTGGAGAAATTTCAAAAAACGTGATATACAAATGACTGACTATATGACAACAAGCACTATGGGGGCGAGACATCGTAGATGCAGCCCTAGGGAGGGGATGCCATGAATAAAATATCGAACATGACATACCAGTGACGAGTCCATAATTTTCGACGTCGCAGGGTTGACAGTGAAATCCCGCGCTATCGTGTAAGTCTGAACTCAGCTGTCATGAAACAAACACACCCCTAGCACCCCTTGGGTGGGGTTGGGGGAAATTGATTTATGGATAAAAAAAATTGAAAACAAATATTGACATATAAAAGAATTAAAAATGCGTCGGCGAGCCTTTAAGCGACAAGAAAAGTAAACAAAAATGCATCGAATACATAGTTTTAGGGTTGACGAGATGTTTCAACTACAAATGCCGTTATGTTCAAGATGATATCACACCGGAGCACGGTATTCTCAGAACTGAGTGCGGAAAGGGCGGGACGTAAATATACCGTAAAACGACCGATGTCAAGTCCATGGTTATTGAGTATTCTGAGATGAACAATCGTGTTTCCAATGACATTATGTTCCCTTCAGACCACATGAGGTACACGACGCTCCTAGACATTGAGGTTGGGAAGAGCGTGACACAAAAAATTATCAAAAATGTCCGTTAAGAAATGATTTTACAAAAATTCACCCGTGAGGGTGTGTAATGAGATATTAGTGTTTTCTAATTTTTTAAAAATTTCATCAGTGAAAATGAGGGATTGAGATACACACCAATACTACAATCTCCGATATTCATGGATAACATTCTCAGTGGATACCAATGAGGATATGATAAAAAATAAAATTTTACACAATTAACGCGAGCAAAGCTGCAGGTACTCAGCTAGTATTAATTTAGATTTCTTTACCAAGATGGTATTAGCAAGGGTATTCACCCGAACAAAAAATACCAAACCACTCTGCAAAATTTAATCTCATATATTATTAGGAAAGTGAAAGCAATAGAGATAAGAATAATGTAGCTAAGGATTTTTTAAGTAGAACGGTGACTCTTGTACCAAAACAACAAATTGTTCAACTATAAAACTAATGATTTTACCATTTGATGAAGAACATGACAATCTCACTCAATCTTGAAAATAGGACATTTGTGTCATGTGCCAGCTTACATTGTCTAGTATTTCTCTTCTTTACCTTCGTGCCATTTAGTTTAAATCATAACAAATCTAATACACGAAGTTTAACCAAGGAGAAGACGGGCTATACAGTGAAACCTCGAATGACAAGTAACCTGGTCCGAGAGCGCTTTCCAAGCCGAGCTAACATTTTAAAAATTGTAACTAGCAAAATTTCTCATCACGTGAGCCCGAGTTACCTCTCTACTTCCCTCTTTCGCTGCGGCATTGTGGGTAATTCTCTCAAGCTAGATTTCGGTTGGCGTACCTCAGTCCTCGTCTAGTCAACACCATTAATCTGAAGAGCACATCACGTGTTTTTCGCTTAAGCAGTACTGAAACGACGGCAGTCAAGAAAAAGCTAAAAATAAAAGCGCTGAGAAGAATGAAGAATGAAGTCATTTCAATGGGAGTTAAGAAGAAAAATGGTTGAAAAGGCCAAACGAGGCATGCTAGTGTCCGATATCACGAAATTGTCTAGCAATAAAACGATTAATGAGAAAATTTGCTTCAATATGCGAGTGGCTTGAGTCACAAACACATTTATGGAAGGAATTATGCTCGCAATACGAGGTTTAGCTGTACAATGGGATCGACCTTTCTGTATGTAGCTGAAAGGAGCAGCGCATCATGCGGCCTTTGGAGGGCATCACATCTTTCGGACGCTGTCTCAACGACCCTCGGAGTTCTTCAACAGCATCACTCATCGTCCTTGGCACTTCTGTAGTCACCGAAGCAGAAACCATTTCAAAGCAAAGGTTCGATTAGTCGTTGTGTTAGTAGTGTTGGTAATCTCGACTACCTATGGTTCAGGTTTACATGTTTCCTCATTTGTTAATTAAAATACCACTTCCGGGTTTCCCATCCTGGCCCGGGTTTTTCACCGTTTTTCCTTCTGGTAGAGGTGGATTTATCATACAGGTTCTCTAGGCTTTGTCTAGGGGCGGGTCTATTGTAACAATAAATCGTGAATTTAGTGTTATTTCAATTCTTTTGATTTTTAAGCACTATACTCAGAATAATCTATAGTTCGATAATAACTTACATGTAATTTTTTGCTTAAAATTACAAACATATTGACATTCTATTAGTATTATAACTCGCAGCTAACTTTTTATCTTATCTAGGAATTTTTGCTGAATTTTTTGAATCCGCCTCTGCCTTAGGGCCCTTGATCGGAATTGATGGGATGGTCCCTTGCTTGCTTCCGGAGAGTAAATTAGTTTTTTTCCCTCCACGTGGTCATACGCAGTTTGTACTGTTTTTTTGACAATAAATTTATTCATGTATTCAAAAAAGTGACAGAGAAAATAAGATAAGTCTATTTTGTGCTGATTTATTGCAATAATTAATATTTTTCTGTGTCTCAACACCCTCGCTATCTTTCAAACTGCTATAAATCGACGAGTTTATCAACATTCTTCAGTACGTTGATTTATCTTTAGAATAGTGTGCTGATTTCTGCCCTTGCATAACAAGATTGTGAATACCTGGTTTATTCGACCTCCGCGAAATGGAACAAAAATCCGCACGATGATGGGACAAACATTCTAATACGGACTTTTGCCTCACGATAAACAATGATCCTTTGAATTTTCTTCTCCCCTTTTCTTCTGTCATTTCAAATTGATCAGAGAATAATTATTTACTTATTAACTCTTTCTGTGTCCACAATTCCACATGGCATTGTTAAATTCTCCTGGCCTATATGGTTATATGAATGCTACAACGATTTTGTTTTACATTGCTACGTTTTAGTTCCTAGTCAGCCCATATAATCGCTCTATCATTTGTTTTATTGAGTAGACATTTCTTTAATTTATTGTGTTTAGCTCCAGCAAGTTAGCCGTAATGGATGTTTTATTATCAATCGATTCGAACGTTCTTGAGCTTAAGAAATTCTGACTTTACTCAATTTTGCCAAAGTAATTTTTTACTTTGCTCACCCTTAGATTTTTAGCAGTTGATCAATGAAAATATTTTCTAAATTATGCACATTCCGGTTAAGCGTACATCCTGATAACATGATCACGGAATATTAAAACTATGTTTTATTGATGAGTTTGGACATCCCCAACTTTTCTACCGCCTACTTTTGAGTGTAATAACTTTTAATTTGGAATAAAATATTTTAAAAACAGAATCATTTTTGAATAGGCTTTCGTGTCGGCACTTGTTACATCAGTGGCAGAGATTTAGCGCGTAATTTTAATTCTGCCACGGTACCAACACAACATGAACAAATTCAGATACTCCGTCAATACGATAGGTGCTACTCTCGAGAGGTAAATGCTTGGTGACGTCATAATTATGAGTATCGTCAACTACTAATGTTGCCGTAGTTGTAAAGTTTTAAAACTGATTAACTTTATTATTATGAATAAAAATTACTTAATCGCAGTGATGACAATCTAAATGTACATAAAAGCTGCACATTGTCTTTATACAAACACACAGTTTTATTCTGATTCGGTTTATAGTATGCACACTAGACCTTCAAAACAAGAGTAAGATAACTGTTCCCAGGAGATAAAAAATACTGCCCCCACATTCTTTTTACAAAGTAATATGAATACAACATTTACAAACTGATATAATGTCATTTACTACAAAATTGATTATGAGAAAATATAATATTATTTACAGCGCTCAATGAAGAAGTATAATATAGTAATTAGAATAGAAGCATAACATTCTATTACAACATAATGCGAAAGAAAAACAAAATTTTAAAAATGTGTGAAAAATATGGGGGCAGAATTTTAAAATCTCATGGGAACAGTAATCTTACCTTTGCTTTGAAGGTCCAGTGTGCATAATATAGACCATATCAGAATACAACTGTTATGTTTTTATGTAGGCATTGTACAACTTTTATATACATATAGATTGTAATTACTCAGATTAAGTAATTTTTATTCATAATAATATCAATCAGTTTTTTTAATTTTATCGCTAAGACAACATTAGTAGATGACGTTTATTATGATTCTGACGTCATCAAGTATTTACCTCTGGAAAATAGCACCTGTTGGAATGATGGAGTATTTGAGCACATTCAATCTTAGTTACAAGGTCATTGCATTCAGTTGGTGACGTTAAGATGTTGTGCGGCCAAACATCCTCCTGTGCGGGGTAGCAAGCGTGCCTTCATTTTTATATTAATTCTTAATACTTAACATAAAAAATAAATGTCTCCCTAATTTAATAATTAAAACGAAATTATTTAATCTCCCTAACTTAATTTAATCTCTTTAGTTGGACATAGTGATCACATTGTTAGCGAAAAAATGTAACTAAAGCAAAAATGAAAAAAAATTGCTTTTTTAAATTTTTGGGTTACGAGTTGCCAATTTGCCAGTTTTGAAAAATTCAACTTCTAATATTGTACGTTAGTATTTACTTTAACCTGTTCTTCGAGTAAAAACGAGATATTCGCTGTAAAACAAATAATAGCACTCGGAAGGCACTTAATATGGCACAATCTTAATTTCACAGAACGCAGTAGATAGTGATATCCCTTCTGCTTCTCAAACAACTTCATTTATCAGCATTATTCTTCACTAACACCCATTCCTGTTTAATTTCCCCATTGGACATTCATCTAACGCGTGGTACGTTTACTTTAAATATTCTCCACCCCTTGACAAACATCTATGCCAACGCAGCAGAAAGCATTGAATTTTGAACACGTATTCAATGCTCTGGGTATTCTATTGGAAGGTGAAGTATATCGAAATGAAGGGCATCCAAGCAGCAGGGATTCCAAGGTTTCTAAAATATTAAATTAATTCCGCAAGGAATTAATTCGTAATTATTTAACATCATTTTGGCACCCCTAGGTTCATTGTCGCAACCACTCATTATAATAATGGATAATGACAATGGATAAGGAAAGATATAAAGTTAAAAGTGGGAATCAAAAGGTCAGGTTTGTAAAGATAGTGAAAATATTTTCGAGATCCATTATTTGTTTCAGTTCATTTATTGAAATTTAATTCACAAATTCATTCTCAAAAATGTACAATACTTTATGGTGTCTGGGCTGTTCATACAACTTTTACTTTTAATTAGAGTTCTAAAATTTAAAAATTGTAATAATAACATTTTGTGTGAGCATTCATTTTAATCTAATGTCATATTATTATTGTCCTAAAATTGAAAATAGTAGCAAATAAAATAAATTTAATAATTAGAGAAAGTCGAAGTTATATATCAGGAGCGTGTTCAATAAATTAGTTGTATCTAATGAAATTATAAAAATACTGCCACATGACTAGAATTTTCAACAACCTCTGAAAATAGAATCTAATTATCACATGGAATCAGTAACATAGAACGAAGCAACAATAAAATTTTAGATGGATTATCTATTATTGTCACTGTCTTAGGACATGTTCGCACACCTACCCAAATGTTGAAAATATCTTTTAAAGTATCTATTATTGTCATACCATTAAACATTACAATGTAAAACATTAATAATGTGGCACCATTTACTGTAGGAAACAATATTATTGTCTGAGTAATACTGATACGGATCTACTTTAACGCAACGAAACCCGTCTGGATAAACACCAACCGGGCCCAATACAAGTGACATCTATTTCAAGATTTCTCGCTAAAGTATATCAGAATAGAGGGAACACATACTACGAATGAGTGGAAAGGAAATAGTGTTGGATACATTCTGATCTAGTGCAGAGGATGCGTGAGGGCTACCATTGCACGACGTGTGGCAGACGCTCACGCGCCAGTCGATGCATGGCCAATCGGCCGTGAAGCAACGCTGCGCGCCGCATCAACGCCTCCGCCCACGCACTCAGATGGCCCTCTGCGAATGCGGGCGCCGGAGTCCAGTCGCCTGCCCAGCGCCGTTGGCGGACGGCCTCAGACGACCCAGACGAGGGATTCGACCTACAGAGGACACAGGACACACAGTTGACAGAGATCACTTGACACAGAAACAAAACGACATTTATTGGGCAAAAGGGAATGTACAGGATTTTCGGGCAATATATACAAGACGTCTGTCGTAAGGTGATTCTTTATAACTATACACGCCTCAAAGTGGATGAGAAACGCACCATTCGTTGGAAAACAAATCACTTAACAAATCGAGAACTT
Organism: Laupala kohalensis; assembly: GCA_002313205.1. NCBI lineage: Eukaryota > Metazoa > Arthropoda > Insecta > Orthoptera > Trigonidiidae > Laupala > Laupala kohalensis. Next base: position 77,505 of record NNCF01127991.1, read on the forward strand.
TGCGTTTTTTTGACTGAGTTGAGGACGGGGACTACAACACATGTACAATTTGTAATATAAAGTATAAAATTTGTAAAGTACAAAATAAATGAATGAAATGTCAGAATCAATCCAGTTCCTTTTTTTCAATTTATTTATACCACACAATAATCTCAATTGAAAACTTACATCTATAATATAGCACTTGAGTAATATTATAATACACTGACTTCGATTTATATCAAAGAAAATTCCGTGATAGTCACATCATGTATCAACTTTTGGACATTCCATGGCTTTTTCCTTTCTTTCTAAAGATCATTTAAAAAACATCATTTAAAAAACATCGGTAAGTTAAATTCTCTACCAGTCCTTGAAAAATTACGTCGAATAGGAACTGCGTAATGCGCATAGTTTGGTTAAGTTAAATTAAATAATGGCTAAGTATTAGATCAAATTACTACTACATTGAGCCCTAGTTTGTGCAGTCTAAGATGCTTCCATTACCCACTCTACAAATCCTGCATGGAGAGGTGTTATAAAAGGTTTTTAGAATAGCTGGTTTTCCCCTCACACTCCAAGATTTATTGGGACCCACCTGGGACCATTTAGTGCCAGGGATCACCCCTTAGCAAGGTGGGAACCCTCTTTGTTTCAAGTCTTATTCTAAATTTCTAGTTTCAGAATCTTTTCATGACCAGGCAGACAATTTGGCAAAAAACAAACATAAACTAATAGTTTTTTCTCAAAATATAATTTAACATTTTTAAATTATATATCTTACATAATAATAATATAACCCTCCCGACAACAAAATTTTGTAGTTAGAAATAAAATCGGGCCTAGAAAAAAATTTGCAGCTATAGTGCTCCAAGTGATCTAATTTTCTTCTCGTTTGTGATCGATGGTTTATTGTATTACTCAAGAGATTTGAAAAGCACGAGAAAAATAATTTCAGTCTAGAGTTGTTTGAGTTGAAATAGACCTTTATTGATTTTCCTTTACTCTTTATGATTTAAATGTATAACTCGAGAAACTATGAATAATAGCTATAAATTTCTAGATTTACTTCGATTCCAACATGTATTTTCGTCTCACGATTGCAAATGATAGGATTACAAAACCATTTCAAATTATAACAATTTACATGAAATAAAACTGCAACGACCACTTTGTCTCGCCACAGAGCCACGGGCGCTGTGGGCGTGAAACGTTCGCGAACAATGACGTCATTCGTTACGTTTGGAGCACGACCACAAAGCCCGCGGTCGCTTCCCGGGGCAACTTCATTGGCTTCGTAAACGGATCGCAAAGTGGAACGCGCCCAACAGGAACTATTAATGACCTCAGCGATCCTTGAAAAGCGGTCCGAAACCGCGTGGGGGTTGTTGAGCGTAGGGTGTATTTGAGGATCCGCAAATGCAATGTAAAAGAAATTATGTCGTTTTATATTAATTTTATCATTTATTTCATGTGAACAAAAAATGAAAAAATTAGTTTACAACTCGTAAGAAAAAGCTATAACTTGCAAACTATCGGTTATATAAAAAAAATCCAAAATATTCGTTCTGGATATTCAACTGAACTCGGGTGTTCTCAAAGTATTTAAGTTTAGGAACCGTCGATTAAGCATCAAAGGAAGGAAAGTTAATTAAGATTTTTTAACGCATCGATAAATTAATCCAAATGTTTGAATGAAGTTTTTGCTTCATCCCCTAACAATCAAAGATACTGCCTTTTTACACAATTATGGCTCCGCTTCGATCTAATCCGAAGTATTGTAATGATGTATTCGGGGACGTGAGCTGAGGATGTGTAACCTCAATTTACACACTATAAAGCGGCAATCAATTCCTCCATAATTATTTTTCAACTTCCATCAACTTTGCGAGAGTGAGGAGACTTATTGCGCAGTGAGTCTACTTTGTGGTTTTTATGAAATATAATTGTATGCTTTCACCATAAAAGACTCATTTCATACCGTTTGGTTTGGTATCGTTGTTGGTATCATACGAACAGAAAAAGAAATAATTAATCATATAATTACTGTGAATTTGTTTTCTTGACGATGCCGTAAAAATAATAATCAAATCAAACGGCGTTAGTTTTACACTGAAGACCATTTGCCTCCATAGATTTTCATTTCTTTGTGACTTTAAAATAAAGAGATGATACCTGAAAGAACCGAAGTGAAAAGTATGAGATTGGATTTTCAGCTGTACGTCTAACAAAAATGATTCAATTTTAACTTAATAACTTTCGGCCAGTTTTTAACGGTGACCTCTTTCAGAGTTAATAAACGCACATAAAATTTTAAAGATAAAAAATTTTGAAAATAAAATAATGCATCCCTGTTACATAATGTTACATAATTGTTTCAACCAACACCTTTCTTTGCAATATACCTAAATATTTTTCTTCATCACTTCTTCCTGAGCGTGAGTCACACGCTTTGTTTGCAGCAAGTTTTGAGAATAATTGATGACCAAAAGGGGAAAAGAAACTTTCAAAACACAATCCCTGGCGGCTGTCAAATAGCTGAATTTTGCTATTGAGATTTATATTTATTTAGAACATTATATTCATAGAAGACACTAATCATCTCATTTTAACAAAAAAGGGGAGTATATAAATTTATTCCGCGTACTTTCAATGGTAAATATTTTAATATTGACAAACAAAATGTGTGACGTACGATCAGAAGTGGCAGAGGAAGATATCTAAGTATATTCCGAAGAAATGTGTTATTAAAGCAGATTTGTAACGGCTATTAAAGAATCGTTTGTTTAGTTTTGAAAATTGAACATATTTATTGGTTCTCAAAGAGGCCGAAATTCAAAATTGGCTGGATGGTGACAAGATCAAATCGGAAAATTTTATAGGACCATTAGCTAAAAGTCCGATCCTATTATTCGAAAAAGAAATCGAAAAATTAAGAGCAATTAAATATTCAATTTTCTTCCAAAACTACAGGTAATGTATCCTTAAAAATACTTATTAAAAGTCATTTTCTTTAAAGACAAATATATTCACAGCGTGCAAACACTTTTTTAAATATATACAGAGTGCATAGCAATCCCAGCGTAATGCACGACACAAAATAATGAAAACATTTTTCATTACGCGTTGAAAAGTAGTTAGGAAATAATCTAATGATTTACATGTATCAACACAAAATAATTAGTAACAACATCAAATTGCAACATACAAAGCAGGATTAACATCGTAATACATGCGCCATATGTTAAATTTTATTCATTTAAATTATAAAAAACACCTTTTACTGACAGCTTTAATCGTATTAATATTTTATCATATAACTCTGTTAGATCTCTGAAATTGTTATTGAGAGTTTAGATTTACTTGGATGCACTCGAAAGAACACTTATTGATATAATATCTCCACAACTTTTCGCGATATGCGGAAGGAAAGGAAGTAGTGTTTGTTTCCATTTGTTTCTGTGATTCAATAATCACTCATATATATATATATAGTGATCGTAATGCTTGATAATTCAGTCAGCAATTGTGAATTAAGAGTCAATTCCATCAGCAATTGTGAACGAATCGTTGACATTACATGGTTGTAGAGTGCATCAATATGATAATATTGATTTGTAATCTACGACGCGTATCGAGTGATATATTTGATGACCAACCGAACTACTGGTGGAGGGACATACATGTTCTTTGAAATTTATTATTTATCGGCGTATCAATTTCCAGACATACAATATTAAAATATTTGTGTCATCAAAGAACACGAATCAATTATCGTACAACGTGAAATATACCACGGGTAAATATATTAAATATATAAGTAGTTATTAAAAAGAAAGACGAAATATTAAATTTAAAGTCATTATCTTTATTTGATTTTGACGATTCTCTTAGAAATGCTCCCGAACTTTGTGAGTTGAAGTATATTCCATTAGCCCCCGTCTTCAAAAGTACTAGAGAGAGAGAGGAAAAGAAAAGAAATTGAAGACAGAAGTTTTAAAGGAACAGGGTCAATGTTGTTTGAAGTGGTTTAAAGGAGGACTCTCCAACCGGGCACCTGACTCCAAGTAGAAATATTTCACCGTCAATAAAAGATATTGGAAATGAGTTTGAATAAAATTTGATCGTAAGCCGTTCCACTCCTTATAAACTGAGAGAAAATTCTTCGTAATTTAAGTTGATTGATTAGATTTTTAAAAGATACGTTTAAAGATAGTTTATTGGAAAGAAGGGAGGAAAATCTATGCGGATTTTCAGAGGATATTGGGTAGACGGAATGAATGTTAGAGGAAACGGAACGAAACATTGAGCAACATAGTCGTGATAATGTGCAGGTGTAGACTCCACAAAGAAGCTATGTGCATGAACAGCGATAAGGAGGATACGCCACGCACGGAGCTACGTCCTCGGAGGAAGCAGGGACGTTGGCGGCGGTGAGTCCGCAGCGAGGATCGGCATCGGCTGCTCTGCGTCGGCGACACACGGCGACTCCCGGCGGCGGGTGACGGCGCCGGCAGCGCGCGCAAGGATCGGCTGGGGCCGCGGCTGCTAAGCAACACTTGTGTTTACCATACATCCAAGTGGATCGACATTGGAAAGGATAAGGGTAGCGGGGAAGCCTCAGTGTCCACGAGGGCACTGACCTCGAACCGAAACATAGTCACGAGGTGACCAATGACAGTGGCTCCAGGGGTTTGATAGAACAGTGTCATGGCTTTCCACATGGAGGCTGACGAGCCTGAAACTCGACCAAAAGTCTGCTAGAACAAAGGCCGGTTAATCACATAATGTGGACGTGTAGTGTATATTTAACGAGTATTAACGCGCAACAATAAATAAATACGGTAAACTCGTTCCCCGCGATCTTCACATGAAATCGCGAATTCTGATTTTAAGGTTCCACATTCATTAATGATGCCCATAGATGTATATTTTAGTTCGTCATAAGTTGGTGACAGAGTTAAAGGTGTTGAGAAACCAAAGTAAGTTACGAGTTCCTTATCTTTCGACAATTTATTAAACAAGGTCACGATGAAAATTTATTAAGGAAATAATTCTGATCGTTATGGGTCCAGCTTTGAAAAGTTTCTACCGCGTAATATTTCGAAGTATATAGTTATTTCCATGTTCATATTATTGAATTTCACATTATTTAAGTTTGTGAATTTACAGTAGTTTTAGGATGGAAGTCTTCTTGATTTTCAACTGCAACCATACATTTCAGGACGTTGTTCACCATTGGTTGAAAGACATAAAATTAAATCTTCATTTTTGCTTTATTTTATACATTTTGGCCAGGGACCTACCCAAAATCCAAGTTCGTAGAACTTTAATATGGGGAGAATCAGTTGGTGACATAAAGTGGAGCGATGTGGAGATTGCGAAGAGCAAACAAAGAACGTGTTACGTGATACTTTATTTTAATGTTTCTCCGAGATACATTCACATAAAATACTACAGAAACTCCTTCATGTTATTTACTATCCAAATAATACCTACGTCCATTACATTGCAAAAATTATCATGATTTTTACCATTCTTCGATTTAAACTCATGTGAAATATTCGGGTTTTATATGTACTACAAAGAATAATGCAAGAATGTTCTTTAATCATGTAGTTTCAGTAATTCGACTATCCAATTTGCCTTTGATATTCGACCTATTGGTATTCTAAAGATATTGTTCATACCAATTCGCATTGTTTAAACATATTTATTAAGGGTGATCCCACGTCAAAACATTCAGCAATGTAACCCACTGTCGCTGATTGTTTAATAATGTTTTAAAAATCAAAGTGTTTGTTTATAATTCATTTATTGGTTTTACTGTCATTGTGAGTTAGCAAGGAATTCAAATACGTGAAATTCAACATTTTAAATTTAAATTACTATAACTTTAAAAACTGTAAATTTCCCACGCCAAAAATTGATGGAACTAGAGCTCATTAGACTTACTTTCAACTATCAAATTTTCATTAAATTATGAGATGGAGTATTTGAGAAATAATTTTTTAACGAAAAAGTTATATTTTGACATTATTGTTGAAATTCTAACTGTACATTTTGTGTGTCTGGAGGTTACTTTTTCTATAAGATGGAGTGTCTACAACCAGTAGATTAAGTGGGTTTCTATTTCCAAGAGGGTTTGATCGAAATTTTCCCGATTTTTTAACTCGCGGTTCTGTGCTCTTTACGTTGAGGGAAAATCGACAAAATAATTATTTAAGCAAAACCAGATTAATAAAAACCTAATAAACATTATTTTCCTTACTTATACAATATTCTAAGCCCCCAGAAAAATTATTAGCAACATCTGAATGGGTCTGGGAAATTTTAGGCCGATTGTGGCTGGAATGACCCATAATATATATTTGTATTTATATACATAGCGAGCCCTTAAAAAATGGATTTTTGATTGTATAGAATGTAACAAACCATTAAACGAAGCGAATAAAATTATCACTTTTGCGGTGCTCAACAACCGTAAGTACATACGAATAAAAGGTTAAGTACATACGAATAAAAGGTTAATAACATTTTATTTTATTTACATAGTATTCACTAGAAAACAATGTTCCTTTATTGCTCATATTTCTTTATAAGGGAGCGGTGAGGTCGATCCTGGTGTATGGTTGTTCTGTATGGGGTCAAAAATCGAATCGTATATATTGAAAAACAGTTACGAAAAATACAGAGACAATGTTTACAGAACATGGGGGGGGGTGTAATCGCTCAATATCTACATATGCGTTCGAAGTACTGCATGGCATATGGCCCATAGATTTATATGTGCAGAAAATTAAATTTCAAAGGATACTGGAAAAAGACGGGAAAATCAAATTAAATGAAAGGATACTAAAGAAAAAAGACAAAGGTGCAAAATAGGTATTGACAATGGATATATTACGGGGTTGGCAAAGTCAGAGAAAGGCGTACATACCAAACGTGAGATATGTAATAATAAATAGTAAATGGTTTCGAATGAATAGACATGTTCTAGAATTTATGACTAGCCATGTTAAATTTTAATAAATACCTCAAAAAAAACGGAAGATACGAAAACAGAGTGACTGCATGAGTGGAAGAGCAGAGGAAGATGAAGAGTATGGTAAAGAATGGGCTGGATATTTAAGGTGACTGAAGGAAAAGGAGTAAGTGACAAAACCAAAAATGAAGAATTAGTGAAAACAAGGACGCGGTATCAAGACTACAAAGATTATGTGTCATGTCAAGACTACAACAGTATGTATTATACAAGATATATTGAAAAAAGAAATAGAAAAGAGTTGAATATAAAGAATGTTAACTGAGGGAAAAAGAAACTAGAAGAAAGAATAACCAGAAGAATGAGACGACACAGATTGTGAGACACAAAACGGGACAACGAACTGAAATACATAAGAACAGCAAAGACTGGATACTAAATCATGTATGTTGTAATATAGTGTTATTAATTTATATGAAAAGTACAACATTTTTGATTTTTTGGAATGTCCGGTTTTTAGTTATTAATCTTTAAAATTTGAATATATGCATCATTTCCGACGCGTTTTGAAATCTTTAAATGTATACTTTCAAAACTATTTGACGAACAGAGATGAACTTGTTGCAGTGAGTAAAAATAGAAATGCGTAATATTTTCAACAAATTTGTCTTGTAATAACGTTTAACAATATACTCAATACAAATAAATGTGCGTAACGATCAGTAATTAAAATTTTTAAACACAGATGAGGAACCTCCATGAAGTTTAGAAGGTCGAGCAAATTTTAAAATTGATCTACTGAAAATCAACTACTGCCAAAATGAATATGCAGAAACGGGCATTATTATGAATCTGTGGAACCTTGCGAACTCGACATCCGGGAACATCCTTGCAGCTCAATAGGTTAGTGACCACAGAAAGATCCATTAGGATCTTGAGAGTTTTGACTAATAGCGCAAGGTCATTCCGAAGGACTGTTCACAGTTGGAGCGATAGTTATTTTTATTATTGTGTATCAATAACACTATCAAATTGTTCTTTTTATTATTATTTTATTAAAGTAATTTTTCAATTTGTAATTGGAGTCAAATAAGCATTGTCTTCGTAAACATTGACGGTTAATTCTTAATAGCTCGCAAACCTTTTTGCCCACATGGTTCACATTGTTCTACCACATTGAAAGCACATGTTCCTACTTCTGAAAAGATAAAGAAAACCAACATAAAACTATCAACGGGAGTTTAAAATTCCGTGGAGAAGTAAAACTACGTGTCCCATTTACCAAGCGCACAACCTCACGAACGCAGCGCGACCCGTGAGTTCACGAGAACAAATGACTGGGAGGGACGATTGCCACCACGCACAAAAGGACGGGAAAATTACTTGTTTGGTCTCCGCTCGCTTACGTGCCCCGTTTGTTGTGCAAATTAATGAGCTTTTTTCTCGAAGTGGAGAAGTGTCTGCGGACACCTACCATTGCGAACAGAGAAATGTTTAGTAAATTGCCTCGTAAATGCATATTCTTCGGTATTTGAGATCAAATAATCTACTACACTAAAATGAATCTCTGTAAATATATGTTCTCCTAGAAATTAAAAAATGATGATAATAATAATATTAATCATGTTACGTCGAATGAAAATGGTAGACGGGACCGGGATTCGAACCCGGGACCTTGAGCTCTACGCGCTCATGCGCTTACCGACTGCGCCATCCCGTTCGCTTCTCGGGTCCGTCTATCATTCTCATTCAACTTGTGAAACCCAAAGACCTCTGAGGTGGTCTCGTAGAGACTAGATTCCTCATCTGAGGCGACTCCCATAGGAAGTACTTTATTTGGGTAGCATTTTCCATTTCTGGTTCACAAACAT